>WAAB01011567.1:241052-299589 GCA_013389865.1 Piaya cayana | reverse complement strand
ATAAAAAAAAAAAAAAAAAGCTTATGAAAGTCCTACGACATTCATGAACAAATGCTGAATAATGATGTTCAGTTAGAAACCAGGATTCTGTAGACAGACAGCTAAAAATAGATTTCAACCAGACTTCCAAAACTTTCTTGTGCTGTATTTTCCTTTTGGTGGAAATCATAAAACCAGTTTAAACTAAAAAAGACTATTCAGCCAAATTAATAACAATGTCTGTGAAAAATGCCTTTGGTTGCGGTTGGTGTTACTGAAATATAGCTCTTCAAATGTAAATTCCAATTAACACGTGCTCTGCACATTACAGTAAATGCCTTATTATCTTGTAACAGTATTCCTATCTCCTTAAAGTTTTTCCTGAAAACCTAAAACACACCACTTGCCTACAAAAGTTGTCTTACATTGCCATACACAGATAAAAAAGGCTGCTATGTAGCAAATCTGAAACAGTGATTTAAAGTCATCAAAGGGCAGCAGGTCAGCCAAGGTTTCACCTTAGCTATAAGGCACCACCATTTGTTATGAACGCTTCTCAAAGCTGCAGCACCATCTCTGAAAGCATCTCTCTCTGATCCCAGATCTACACAAAAAAGTAGCAGAATCTGTTCCATGCTAAAGATTTTCCTTGGGGTTTAATAGTTACAATCTGATGGTCAAACTGGGTGATTATCAAAATACTCATTCAGCATTTGTGGATTGCTAGAACAGTTGTGCAATTAAACTACGGGGAATTTTTTGGTGTTTGAAGACAGTAATTTACAATGCAAAAAATCTAAAGGAGTCATTATGCAGTACACTACACGTATAGATCTCACAGAATGTGGACTCTTATTATCTATACAATATTCACTCCTGTGCATGTGGAATGCCATATGCTCTCTGCCCCCAAATGGGCACCAACTGAAGTAACTTTCTCATGCAACTCATTCAGTAAAACATTTGCTCTAGATATCAATTAAATACCTGGGTCTTACTGATGCTATAGGTATGAAAGCCTCCAAAGAGTAGATGTTTAAAGAAAAAACCAACCCCAAATATCCCCCCTCCCCAAAGCAAGCCCCATACACAAACTCAGTGTTTATCAGGTATTTTCATGACTTAGGTCAATCTGACTTGCAATTCCCAAATGCTTTCTGTTTTGGTACTAAAAATACGCCATACTCTCATTTTAAAATGCTGTATTTAAAGAAGCAACACTTTCTTTCAGCAAAGCAGGGCTGGACAGAACTGTACATTACAAAGCCTGAGAGGTAGTTAAGAATTCCCTAGTCTTCATATTATAGTTGCAAATTGCTCTAGTTGCTCGCTGATAAATTCAAGATTGGAGAGGTTTCAAAAACTAGAAACAGAATTTCATTTTATTCCATGCCTATCATAATAAGATTTCCAAACATTCAAAATGACATTTACATTTTTCTAGCTCTTTGTGTACCTCAGGAGAGGGAAGATAGAGGGAAAGAAGCATAAGTAGCTACATATGCAAGGAATTTTCCAGGAAAGCACTCAAATTAAACAACGAACCTTGATAAAATAGGACCTTACATTATGACTCTGTCAAAGGCAAAAATCCCACGGAGTTTCTTCAAAACTCCCACAGAATTTCTTCAAATAGAACCAAGTCTTATCTTCAGGAATTCCTTACCGCACAGAGTTTATCAACAAAACTGTATATGTATAAATAAACAAAACATACACATGTGTGTATATATAACACAAATATATGTGTATATACATATATATATAGTAGATTTCATATATTTGACTCAGATTTCAAAATATCGGATCTTAACACTTTAACCACCAGGTAAGTTTCTGCAGTGGGCAGTGTAAGTAAGAAACACTAAGCTTCTCTTGAAATCAGGACACTTACCCCTGTGGCTATCTAAGGATTTCAGCAGACTTCCCAAGCCACAACTCTGCTGAACTGAACTCTGCAGTGCAAGCTGCCCTGTACAGAAGACCAAATAAGGGTAGGTATTGCTTTCCAGTACCCTGTTCAAGTGATTTTGCACCATCTGTGCTAGCTAAAGCATATAGTTACTGTCTGCAAGACTTCTTGGATCCATAATGATACTTAAGAGTTGCTTATCTTCATCTCTATAGGTTAAGTGTCTCTTGTCCAGTTGCTCCCACCTGCGCCTATAGCCAAGCCAGAAGGGAGACGCCTCCCTCAGCAGGTGTTCCCCCACCTGTGTCAGAGAGGACAGACAGACTGTTCTCAGCCTAGTGAGTACAGAATGCAGGTCCAAGCTGCTTACAGGAGAAGTCTTACTTCTGGAGGTAAGACAACCCCCAGCAAGTGTTACACTCCAAACCGCTCTGTGCAAAGGGACCTTTATTTTGCACTGCCTCTTAAGCACCTGTGAACTGCTGCAGTGCAACAGTGTGACCCTCAGAAACAGAATGCTCTTGCTCGCTGGGTTAAATTTACTGTTAACAAACCTGATTTCAAAACTGGTTCAAATACCTTTTCTGTCACATGTCACCTAGCAACAGTACAGGACTAGGAACTTCCTAGTGCAGTGACAGACTTATCCCTCAAAGAAACATATCTTTCTTCTCTCTCTCCTTCCTTTGTTGAGACCAAAGTAGAAACTATCAATAGTTTATCTTTCAGTTATCCCTTTGATTGATTAAAGAGAATGTCCATACGTGGGAATCACACCTACAAAACTCAATGACAGTATTTCGTCTGCCACACTTAATGACAATCATGTGAAATGAATATACTCCAATTACCACATCAAAGATACTCAAAACATTGTTCTCCAAACGCTCTTCCATTATTACAAAGAATTCACAGGACGTTTGATATTTAAATACACTCATTAGTATCATCAAGCCATTCTTACCAAAACAATTATCATTAAACCAGAAATAAATGTAGTCCAAAAATACATAAAAACTGCACTATGTTTTTTAATACAAATATGTCTTCATACATCTTACGAAAGTGTATCAGATCAAAATATGATCAAAATATTTGCAAATACTTCCTTCTGTGAAATTTGTTCTCATTTCTAGGTTTTTAGAATGGATTCCAAATTTTGCATATCACCATAGCGACCTATGCACAGAAATAGAACCAATATCTTGTTTAACCCCCCAAGACTTCAAGATACCATTGTTGTGCACGCTATGTCAGCGTATACAAAACCAAAGGATGTTCCTTAAAAAATACCTCTCAAGAATCTAAACTGGTCTTAAGATGACTATCTGCTCAGTTAATACAGGGGAACATTCATAGAGTATAACAGTACTGGAGTCAGAAATGCTTTAGACAAAGAGTCAGTCCTTTAAGAAGGAGATGAGAGACAGACACTGCTTACTGGTACCTGCAGTGATACTGAGTGCCTCAGATACAACTAAAAACCAAGGACTTTTCTTCCCATAGAAATAATCAGGGATGAAAGGATGCCATAAATCAAATATCAGTCAATCCTGATTAACTCTGTGAAACACTTATCCCAGAACAGCAGTTGCTTTTCCCAAAATAGCTTAATCCAATTCCATGCTTGAAGTGAGAATATCAATACACCCAGTTTACTAGGAAGAGGTTATGAAAAATAAGGCTACTTCTTTTTCTATGATGTAAAACTTTTGAGGAAGAGAGAATATGTGCCAAGAAAGAATACACTTTTCTTCTCTACATAAATAGGAAGAAAGCAAACCTATACCTGTACAAATGATATTGAACTTGGGAGAAGTCTGTGTCATATATATTACCCAATATAACTCTAATTCTGAGTTCTGAAAATGCAGGATGAATTCAGAGATTTCACGTTGACTTTCTACAATAGCCACAGTGTGAGACATTGAGACATTGGGTATTTAAAACCACAAAGTATTATTTTGATAATACTTATGGACAGCCAAAAAACCCCACTGAAGTTATGTCAGCAACTATATCAAGGGGACAGAAAGCATCCTTAGCAATTTCGCAGCCCACCCCAAGCTGAGGAAACAGCTGATGCACTTAAGTACAAGGCTGACAAGCCCCTTCCAACCTATAATTTTCTACATCACCATGACTTCTGTACCAGACGTGACCATTTACGTCACAAAAACTTATTGGAGACACCATTATGCACTTACTGAGAGATATTCAGCACCAGCACTGTGAAAGATGAATTTTCTTCTTGGAGTACAAAATCAGGATTGCTCCTGGATGAAAGGAGGGATGTAGCCAGTATTCTGGTGAAAACAGGATTTTGTATAAAATGTGAAGAGAAATCCTTGTTAGTTCTAATGAAAAGCTTGGAGACAAAAATAGGACCACCCCATTCCTCTTTTTCTGACCTTTCTCATAGTTCAAGTGATCCAAATGCAGCTTCCCTGGCTCTCTCATGCTCTCATGACCGAACAGTAAGCAAATACTCAGCCTGCATATTTGTTTAGTTCTCCTTCTAAACAGCTATATTTCTCAGCATTTATTTTAGGTTCATGGTATTTAAATTTTAAGTTGGTTGCAAGACTGTGTTCTAAGAAAACCCAAGTGACAGAATAAACTTCTTAAGTAAAATCAGACCAAATGTGGTATTTTCAGTTCTTCTGGATGTGGTTGTGATTAACATGAAAATACTTTATATCTCACGTTTACATCTTAATTTAAATGACAATTTAAGAAAGGTAAAGTACCTAGAAGCTGCAATCATGCACAATCTTCCCCTAGATGTTTTCTAACTCATGAACACTTTTATCATTTCTTATTAGCTGCAGATGGTTCATAATTTAAAAAAATCATCTTTAAGCATGTATATCTCCTTCCCCTGCATTTTCTTTTTCAAAATGCTTTGAGATTTTCTGCAATATAATTTTAAAGGAAGAGACGAAGAGATATTAGAGAGAAGAAACTTCTTTCATTTTCACATTACTTTTGTTAACTCATTTTCTCTGGTCTGTATGAGGCTATTTGAACTATAAAAAGTCTTAGAATGAAATGAAAGAGACAGCAGGTCACATAGCACGTAAGGGCAGGAACAGCTGGAACAACAGCTTAATTTCCACTTATCTATAAATCTCACACACATTGTTCTTCCAATTCTGAATTGCTGCACAGAGTTATTTTAATAGGGTTGCTTCAGAGGTTGAGGTATAATCAGCTATTCATTTATACATCGTTTGCAAAAATCTAAGGTGCTTGGAGTGAGCTGAATGGAAGGCGTTACATGAATACCCACTATGCTTCTGGGAGACCTCCATAAGGGCTGGAGTACAATCACTTGCATTTTAATGATTTTTTTAAGCTAAATGGAAGTATGTACATCTAAACTGTCTGTAATGCTGAATGCAACAATTACCCACCTCATAGAAAAATAACAGATGAAACACAGAAAGCTATAATTGAAAACATCTGACTAATGAGCTGTTTATTATTGCAATATTTTAGACACACTCATCAGGAGAGAAAAAGAGAGATCCTGCTTGGCCACACTAACATTATTTTGTTCTATCTTACCTGTTTAAGATATGTTTTGCTTTTTTTTTTTTTCAATTATGAAGTCATGTGGAATGCTTAGCAGTAAAGATTTCAATTTACCTGATTTTAATCATTGCAAACACTCACTATTCCTATTACCCTTAAGTATTTAATTCTAGGAAACTAATTTGCAGTATAGCACAGAAAAATAAACCATTTAGATGATACAGGAACAGCCATTTTTTCATTCTTGGATTGCACCAGAAAATCTGAAAATCAGATGGCAGGCTTACAACAGACTCTTATTTAACCACTGACTGCCAAGGACAAGTTGTTGTGCACTAGTGCCAGTGCACAAAATTTTGTCACAAAATTTTCACTACATCTTATTACATATCAGTAACAATAATGCAGAAGTAGAAATGTATTTACACATGTGGCATTTGAAAATTCGGGGCAAAATTAGCACACCATGAACTCATTTTCTGCAGATCTCAAAAGAGTTGTCCCGGCTCATGGTGACTGTCCAGCTCAATTGGGATTGAAGTCAGGTTCAGCAGATATCAATGCTTCGAATGGTAAAGTTAAGAGAGAGCAAGTAAATGTGTTATTAAAACAAATTATTTAAGAATGCTTTTCAAAAGTTGTTGACTTCAATTTATTCCAGAAAGGATGATGTTCTACAAGTACATTTTAAATTTTTGTATAAATCTCTCACAGAAAAAGACTAGTAATAGATTCCTGGTTTAGAAGACAACATGGCTATTGAAAAAAAGAAGTGTAAGAAGTAGTATGAGTAAGATCTACAAATACGGGTTGTGGTTTTTCTGGCTGAGGAGAGAGAGAAAACAATGAATAAATGTAGAAACTGAATTTGGGTGGTTGCATGACAGATTAATTTTACTACCTGTGAAAGTACAGGAAACATGTTCAGTCACTGCTAGGAAAAGAACATCCAAACACTAACGTCTTTGGCAAGCAACTGCAGAGAGAGGGAATTCTTCAAGGGATGTCATGGATATTATTTTGAGCGTTTGGTTTTGTACGCTATGGTTTTGAGAAATAATCAATGAAGGGGATATAAGAAAAATGATAGCTGGATCAATTACAGATCAGACTCCAAGAAGGACATAATATATCAGGTCAGAAAACAGTCCTGATGGAAATCCTGAGTACTATATACTTGTGAGCAGCCAAACAATGTGAGAATACCAAGATAAGGATGATGGAAAATCAGTTCAAGAAGAAAATGATGGAAATGGTAACAAAGGAAAATGGACTATATGGCATGAGGTCCATATGAAGAAAAATCCAGGTGCAGACATTTGGTGCAGTTAGAAGATGCAGCCATTTTGTGCATCTGAATTGTTTACATGTGTTATGGAACCAAAATTCACTCATAAATACATGTGTTTGCCTATACATCTGCAGATACAGAGTCTTAAGACAACCACAATTAAAAAGTGTCAGTAGTAACATCCAGCTTGGTCCTTTAAGCTTCTCCATTTCTATTAGTTGTTCTTATGGTTCACGGGAAAACCAACAGGGGCAACAGTTGCTATTCTTTAAAAAGCAGACAATACTCAGTGAACACATCTTCAGTTAAAAACAACTGCATCCTTGATATCCATTGACAGCTCTTTCCCATAGTGAGAATAATTAAACAGCACTTTAGGAAAGTGTGAGGTGCCAAAGGATATTTGCCACCTCAAAATCTTGCATGATTTTATGAACTCTGAAACCCTCTATCTAAGTACAAATACTAGCTGATGCATTGAAATGAAGAGAGAACACGAATTCTGCTTAAACTCAGAGCCTTAGCAACTTTCTTCAATTCAAAGAGATTTACCTGGATTTACAGCAGTTGACAAAGGTTAAAAATTGGCAGTGGAAATTTAACAGCTATTGATTATTTTTAAACATGCCTTGTACAAATCATGGCAGCTTGCAAAAAAAATTCAATTTCTTACATTTAGAAGGTGGATCAGCACTTCTCATCCTAATATCACTTGCTAAGTGCCAGAGAGACTTCTAGTTATCCAAGAATTTAATGAACTACATCCAACAATTTAAGGCTGTTTCATTTAGATAAGGGGCTTTCCAACTTAGAGGATAAAACAGCCTTCAAAGCAGTGGAAAATAAAACATATTTCAGTATGTATAAACCACGCAAGAGTTAGTTAATTCTAAAAATCACATTTTAGCTGGGGGAAGTTGACTAAAGAGGCTTGGCACACGGGCTGCACACCAGAAGAGCACACAGGAGGCTGGAAAGTTCTGCAAAAACTCCAGGCCACACTTTGTGTTCCCCTCTTTGCTGTGTTTCCCCAAGGACCCCCAGTGGAGTACTTGACTGAGCAAAACTATGCACTTCAGCGTTTGACCAAAATATTTCTGAAGGGTTATGAAGTCCAATGCTTTTAGAAAGGGGAACTGAAAATACTTCATGCACATAAGATTAGGGCACTGTGGGGACACTTTATCCAGTTGGATCCTTTCCAATATATCCTTGGAAAAACAAATAGTTACAATTCACACAATTCAGAAAGCAGTATTCTGAAAATATGAGAATATCCTATATGTCACAGAAGACATAAGCAGAAGGCAAATAGTCTTTCTGATATGACAAGATAGTGAGGTGTAATATAATATCAGACCACAGTCACTCACGGCATGAATGCTAGTCTGTAGACAATTTAACATGAATTTAAATACAGTAAATCATGTAAGATGTGTTTCTGAAACACTGTTCTGTCTCTCCAGCTAAGGTGGGGAACCACTGTATTCTCAGTGCAAAGCCAATTTCAGGAATGATCAGCTGCCAGCAAGGAGCAGGAGACAGGAAGATTGGCTGAAAGTACAGCAGTTGTAGGAAGCTTGATGAAGCCAGGGTTTAGGCTAAAGCTGAAAAGATTTAAGGGTTTTGGATCAGACAGTCAGGGAATGAGATGCACGGTTAAATTGCTGATGCTGTAATCTGCTAAAACTGGTTATACAGAAACACACACAACTCCTTCTCTGTGCCACAGGTTGTAGGATCACGCAAAGACAACTTGGCCCTGACCTCCAACATTAATCATAATTTGGCTCTACCACACAGTACTTATGTTTTACAGCACACATTATAACGCATTAATACCTTGCATTTCTTGAGGTTGGTTTTTTTTTGCCTTTTTTTTTCCTCTAGCAGGAAACAACAAAACAAACACAAAATCTAGACATCTTTTCTGATAAAAGAATCCAAAAATACTGAATTTCAGTGTCTTCATTTCCTCCCTCGCTAAGTTGAGACTTTTCCCCCCACTTTTACTTCTCTTAAGTCTACTGAATTTCAGTTTTCTTATACCTCACTGAAAGCATTAGCATAGCAGAAGTATTTTTTCTTTAAATCATCTTTAGAAAGAGAAATAAATGTATGCTTCATGCTTACACATGTAAATACACTCTGAAGTGAGGAAACATATAACCTCATTGCATTAATAGGACTAGAGTTAAGGCGTTCCCTTTCTTTCATGATTACATAGCTGAGGATGCTATTTTAAAAAGGCAGGAGAACCCAGCCGAATCCTGGCTTACAGTAGGAATAGATCTTGCAATAGAAAATGGCACAATACCTTTTACGTATTTAATACATCCTGGAATTTAAAAGCATGAAGATGCAACTGTCTACTAATTTTGTCAGCATGGTAGTGCTTCCCATTGACCACATCTGAGGCCTTCCCTTGTCGTGCAAGGAGTCTGGGAGGGGTGCTGTAGCTTAGCCATCCTCCATCAAGCACTGGGGTGTCATGTCATATGTGTGTGTGTGTGTATAAATACATATTTCTTTATTGCCTCCTCCACTAGCATAGCCTTTCCTTCTACTGTTGTCACTGTTTTCTCCTCTCTGGTGGTGGAGACACTACTGTCTTACTTTTCTTTCCAGCTTTCAATGTATAATGTCACCAAAGACAACTGTATGCTCCTAGTATGAGGCGGAAATAACACGTTAGGTCTGCTAAACATTTAAGTAACCTTGGAAGATTTATGAAGGTGACAATCTCAATTCTGTGGAGATGTATGCAACTGCTGAACGTGTTGTGTATAGAAAACAACGGAGTGAACACTCTGCTGTGAAATAATGGCACCTGTTTGCCTCAGGTCAGGGCTTCACATCACCTCAATATTGAATTGCACACTTGGTCTGCTCCTCTCTAGCCTTATTACTGTACATAAATAGCTCCTGAGAGCTAACACAGTTCACTACATTGCAAGTCTCTGCATTGTGTACACCGCATACAATATTATTATCCTGTTGTTTTACACCATATACAAAAAAGCTTGATGTTTTGGTACTTCATAACTCCAAAATGTCTATAGAAGCTTTCTGTGATTTTCTGTTACATTTAACTTTCCAAGCAAGATTCATTATAGAAAGCTGAATCTCAATAATACATTAAAAAACTCTTCAAAGTCTGTGAAATCAGATCTTTACAGCAGCCTTATTAACCAGATTTCCTGGAATAACAGCATCTCCCAACCACCAACATGAGCAAAATGGTTGACTTATCTCAGGAACAAAACAACGCCCCTACAGATAAAATTCTTGTGTGTAATGGATTGATACTATAAATAGAGAGATCAATAGTGCCTGGAGTCAGTCTGAAAGCTTAAATTAATGCCTCCTCAAAACAGCAGTAATACAAGTCAATTTGGCATGTGTTGGCCCCTACCTGAGACTATAAAGTAGGCCCAAGTGATCTAGGGCCCTTTTTAACTCATTTTTTATATTTTCCATACTATTTAGGTACTTAAATAGGTTAGGGCATTATTTTATTTGTTTGGCTGTTCATTTGGAAAAAGGACCAAAATGCATGTCTTTGGCAATCTGGAATATTTGACGATATTGTATTATTTAAATTAATTAAATATATATACAGACACATCTCTTTTATATATTTATGTAATATAATTTATATTGACACCACAAACTGTTCTGGATCTTAATACCCTGTACTGGTGCTTGCGTCTGTGACTGCTTGAAAGCAGAATGACAACAGTTAGGAAATTCTCAGTAAATTCTTAAATGTCTCCTTTTATTTTGTTTTTAATCCTGTCTCATAACTAAACTACAAGAGGAAGGGAACAACAATAGGTTTGAAAGAGGGCTACATGTCAACACTGGGAAACACACTATCTGGGCAGGAAAAGAATTACAGCTTTACACCTTCCCTTGGAAAAACACCGTATCCAATAAAACAAACGTTGAATGGAAGTATGTTTGAGCAAAGTTCTGGGCAGAACTCCCAGAAGAAATTTATTTTTGGCTTATCAAGTTTCTAGTCTGTGTTTTTTACATCAGGCTGCTGAATAGGTATAAATCTCTTGAATGGTATGAAACTCACTATAGAGACAGGCACTTTTAGATCACGGTGGATGTCATCTACCCAGATATCTGACTTACTGAGTCCCTTAATGGCAATTCAAATGAGCTACTACAGCACTTTGCCCAAAATCAGAATCCCACTAATGTTTCAGATGTATTTAAAAAATATTCTACTTCATTCCAGGAAGTTAAAAGCTTACATGAAAGAAAAAAAAACAAACCCAACAATAAAACCACAACCAAACAGAAACACCCTCCAACCTACCACCACTGCTACTCTCAGTATTAAAATGTAAGCATGGAGAAAATCAATTTATAATGGAGAAAATTTAACCACTGAATGTTGGGATGTGTGACACAAATAAACTTACTGCCACCCCAAAACAAATTTTTCTATAGCCTTCGATTTTGCTGGAAGCTACATCAACCACATTTTAACATCACAGATTTAGTTTCTTGAGGTTTCTCATCATATATCACAATCAGAGAGTTTACAGACTAATCTCATAAAGCTTTTCTCTACCACCCCTAAATAAAATGGAATTCACACATTCTTCATTTTTGGAAACTTGATCTTTATTTTTTAGATGCAATGCCTGGCTTGTCATTCTCTAAAAGCAAGCGTAGTACAGAAGGTCTGATTCGGCTGTCTAAAGAGCAGTCGCATGCAATACCAATATCACTCCTCCCAGCAACTGCAGGATCAACTCTCTGTATAATCCACAAAGCCATTGTGTTGCCTCATAGGATAGTCTCAAAGAATACAGAGTGATACACAGAAAAACAATTTTTTTCTTTAATACTTACCTTTCCTTTTAAAAAAACACACTTGCAAATGGCAAGTCTGCAGCTGACATTTTTGAGAAGAGGATTAGGTCAGTTTTCTGCCTGACTTTGCTGCTGCCATTTTTCAAGCCATTTGAATTTTGGTTCACTTCATCCATCTGCACAACAGATGAAATGACATCCTCACCTTCAGTCAAGGGTTCTGGGATCTATACAGATGGAAAACACTTTCTAAGTGCTTCATTCATTTGGTGCCTTCCAATGAAAAACTCCATTCTTGACAAATCTGAAGTGCATAACACCTACTAATATCTTGTTCCATCTTCCTGACTGTGCCTCTTCTCAAACTCTCTTTTTATTTTTGTAGGTTTTGGATCTTACTCAGCCTATATAAAGTTTGGGATAATAAATCAATCTGAATCATTTTTCTTAGAAGTCAAGGAAAATCATGGCCCAGTTCTCGACTGTTGACCGCACTTGCTGTAAGACTGTGAAGGGAATACTTGCAACCTACACCAGGCACCTATTCACAGAGAGGTTACCAGAGTGACGGGTCTCCTACATTCATCACTTAGTATTGTATAAGAATACCTGATGCCCTCAACTCCCCGGGCCGTACATCCTGCTGGCATCAGGATGCTTGGCTCAGATCAAACCCTTGTGGTTTCATACATGGTGGCTCTGCTCATTTTTTTCAGCAACCTATAAATGTAACAGCAACTTTGTGCTCCAGTGAAAGGAATTAAATAGATAAGTAAGGAAAACATGGAACACAACAAACTCATTTGCTTTTTTTACTGCGCTCAGCAGGACCTCTGCAAATACACAAGCCAGTGCCTTTGAGATGACAAAGCTGCTCCGGAAAAATGCCCACTGACTTCATGGAATCACAGAATGACCTGAGTAGGAAGGGACCCGCAAGGGTCATCAAATCCAACTCCTACCCCTACATAGGACAACCCCCAAATTTACACTCTGTTTCCGAGTGCATTCTCCAAATGTTTCTTGAATATTGTTAGGCTTGGCGCCATGACTACTTCCTGTTCCAGGGCTTCACCACCCTCCAAATGAAAATCCTTTTCCTAATATCAAATCTAAACCTCCCCCGGCACATCTTCCTGCCATTCCCTTGGGTCCTATCATATCATTGGTCACCAGAGAGAAAAGATCAACGCCTGCTCCTCTTTCTTCCCTTGTGAGGAAGCAGTAAACTGCTATGAGGTCCCCCCTCAGACTCCTCCAGGCTGAACAGACAAAGTGACTTCAGCTGTTCCCCGTGCAACTACCCCTCTAGACCCTCCACCAGTTTTGTGATCTCCTCTGGACACTCTCCAGTATCTTGAGATCCGTTTTATACTGCAGCACCCAAAACTGCGCAGAGCACTCGAGGTAGGGCTGCACCAGTGCAGAGCAGACCAATCACCTCCCTCGACTGACTGGTTGGTAACACTGGGCTTGATGCACCCCAGGACCTGCTTGGCCCTCTGGGCTGCCAGGGCTCACTGTTGGCTCACATTCAATTTGCCATCAACCAGAACGCCCAAATCCCTTTCCTCAGGGCTGCTCACCAGCCTCTCACTCCCCGGTCTGTATGCAAAATCCCACATTTGCCCTTGTTAAACTTCGTGCGGTTGGTGATTGCCAAGCTCTCCAATTTGTATAGATCCTCCTGAAAGGCCTCTTTACCCTCGTGAGTGTCATCAGTGAACTTGGTTAGTAAACCTTTCAGTGCTGCATCCAGGTCATTTTTTAAGGTATTAAAGAGTACTGGTCCTAAGAAGGATCCCTGCAGGATTCTGCTAATGACTGGTTACTAGCCCGATGTAATCCCATTCACTAAGACCCTTTAAGACCAATCCACCAGCCAACTGATCACCCACTGCATTATGTGCTCATCCAGCTGTATGCTGAACATTTTGTTTAGGAGGATACTGTGAGAGACAGTATCAAAGGTCTTGTCGAAATCCAGAAAGATTACATCAACTGGTTTCCCCTTGCTTTCATGAACTAGGAAGAGAAACTAATGGACTGATCTCAGCTAATTTTTTGAAAAGGAGAATTCAAATCTAACATCTTAAAAAATAAGGAAAAGACAAAGACTTTCATAGACACATTGATGTGTCTATGGGGAGTTTGCTGCTGCTCCTCGAAGATCCTTTCCACAAAATGAAGCAGGCTTACTGTTTCAAAGGAAAATAAATGTCTATCCAAACCCAAATTCATATTTTTTTAAAAGCTCAGAGGAACTCAACACGTTTTTTCCCCTCAGATCAAGTGTCAGCAGCAGTTGAGCAAATACCTGATGGTAGCATAGTTTATTAGATCAACTGTCAGGTAAATTCTCTTCGTCCTTTAAAAAAAACCATAGTCACACACAAAAAGGGGAAAAAAGGGAAAGCAATGTAGGAATGACTTTTTCTAAGCAGATTTCTATGAAGGTTACCTTAAAAAGCTCCCAAATACTACATTAACATAATTAATGAAAGTACTACGCAACTAGACTTAAAAAATGCTGAACACAACATACAAATATAGCCTAGGGACTGGCTGACCACCTGTGCTGTCAGTAGCCCACACTGTGAACCAAATCAATCTACCTTCTGGTTCATTTTGCTAAGTATGGACAGAAGTATAAAACACTTACAAGGTAATGCAGTAAAATTACAGAATAAAATATGAATTTAAAGCTTTGCTCAACAAGCAGCTCAAATATTAGTACACTGGGTAGCTTAAGTATCAGCAGACCTTCGGTATGCACTGAAGAATAGCCCTAGGGTTCACTTTGTCCTCCAGACTCCCAGACAATTGAGCAGAGGAGCTGCTGGAACCCAGCAAAGCTACCCCATTGCCTACAGGTCGTGTCTGCTTTCAAAGTAAGGATATGCTCTTACATTTCACCTTGTAACTACAGGGAACATAGCTGTGGGGTGCTCAGTCATCCTGCAAAACAGACATGGCTTTAGGACACCAATTCTAGTGACATCCAGGTGTGGTAAACACAAACAAGGTAGCAAACAGGATGAGCTGTGTTCAGGACTTCAGTTTAGCAACTAATGGACTCTGAGAATAAAAGAGCATTTGGGATTAAGTGCACTGGTAGTCTTGGAGAAATGAAGCTGTGCCATGGGGAACAAACTGTATTAACTCTTGCTTCAGTGAATAATCCCATTGATTTTAACATGAAAGCCTGAATGAGTGAGTCCTACATTCACATGACAACAAAGAAAAGCAGATGCCCAGAGAATACAGGAAAAGTTAGTTAGGTGTGAGCTGCTTTAATGTGATGATCTTAGACAGAATAAAACAGTCATGGGGTGATGTCTTTGCACTGACGCAAGCCTAATTAGGCAATATTGAATTAAGCCAAGAAGCGGCAACCTCCTTCCTCATCTTGCTTTAATGGTGCTGATTTCTCTTGTGATCTTCAGTGGGAGCTTTGCTGAAGAGAAGAATCAGTCCCAAAAAAGGCTATAGTATTTTGAGTTACAGGATATCCCTAAATTTCTGATCTAGCTCCTGTTGATGGTGGGAGCTGTGCACAACCCATTGTGGTGTAACTAGACTGACCAGATTAGCACAACACTGAAGGAGATGCTTAAGTGAAGCAACTGAGCAGATCTATTAAAATCAGTGTGCCACATATCCAAAAGTAAGATGCCCAAAAATTCACTTTGGGTTGATTTTCCTTTTTTTAAAGGACTTTAATTATATTTATATTTACTGTAAGAAATCTTTACATTTCCAGTGTGGGTTCAATGAGCTTCCATACAAAGAAAACAAATTTTTTTCTTGTTTTGATGTACCTGTTTCTGAAATGTTTCTTTTTCAATGGTGAGACATTTTACAATGGGCTTATGAAATAAGAAATTATATTTAGAGAAAGGCATACATCTTTGCAAGAGCTCCAATTTAGGATTTGAAAATAAACTCTTAAAATCTTTGAAGAATTATATTGCTCAGGTACAAAATACTGAGAAAAGTGATTATTTTTCAGGCAGCAGAAGAAATGAGTAAGTGGCTTTGATATTTATAAGACAATGTCACCTCCTTTTGCTTTTCCAAGACTTATTTTAAATAATCAGGTTTGAAAGTAGCAAGAAGCCCCTCCATGTTTTAAGACACAAAGAATGCAGTATTTCAGAGGAGACTCAGAAATAGTTTTTTGTTAAGTCACCTGCTGTCTGGGTAGAAAGCAGTGGAAAAGGTTTTAGTAAGGATGGCTCATGTGCCTGAGACATTTTTTCCAATTAAGACATTTTTCAAGTATATTTTTTAATATACTTTTATCCTGACTCAGAAAAATGTGAGACCTAGACCTGCCCTCACCAGGGGTTTGTTCGAGAAACTAATACAAGGCATTTTCTAGAATAAGAAAAACAATGTTTGAGAAAGATGAATTGTTAAGAGAACTAATTTCTGCACTAAGATTCAAGAATTTGGCTAGCATACTTTCTGGACAGTAAAGGATTGCTATACATATAAGATTACTGCCAAGGTAACAGTAAGTACAAGGAGTGTTCTCAGAAGGTTTTTTCAGAAAATAAGGGTCATGAGTCTGAAGCTAAGTCCCTAATTCCCTCCCCTTTATGTTGCAACACTGCAAGAGGCAAATTACAGCTTTGACTTCTTGGTAAAAATTGAGCGTAATTCACCTGTCTTCGTGGACCCTTGGCCTCCCGGAGATTGTGAGGAAGGAGAGGGGAACTCTTGTTCTGCAATCATTGTGGTTTCACCAGGACTCATATCCTAAGTAGTGGCTGCCACTCACTCACCTGCAAGTCTTTCCCAATCTGGGAAAAGATTTGGTCTGGACCTTTTCTGCCCATTACCCTTTCTGTACTGCTGCACTTTCAAAATGAAGGAATATACCTGACATACAGTTGGAAGCAGACTTCTGTCACTCACTCCATCACTGGTTTATTTCCAGGTACACCAGCCTTAATGTACACCATGAGAATGCATGTAACTATGTAACCTACGACATAGTAGCATCACATAAAGAGCTAATATTTGTACCCTATGACATAGTAGCATAATATAAAGAGATAATATTTGCTAAAAGGTAGCAATTTTAAAATTCATTTTATGAGAGAAAATGGTAGTATCTTGGATAACAACACCATCTACAATACCAACTACATACACAATAGAAAGTTAGAGCTTTCAGGGAGGTATTTTTTCCCAAAGTTCCTGCTTGATACTGTATTCCAGATCTTTTTTTTTTTTTTCAAATTTCTTCTAAAAGCTACCACATAATTAATCTGCCTTGATCATTGTTTCAGCCTATGTTGTCTCCACTATACTCTGCCTTCTGTGAATTTCAGCAGTTGACATCCTTGCCTTTCTTTGGCTGAAAGGAAAATCAAATACACTCTATTTAATCAGCCTACACATACATGTGCTACAGTTTTCCTTTATGCTAACTGTTAGAGTATAATAGCTTGGCCTTTCTTTGCTGTTAACAGGGTTGTAATTGTTTTTGATAAAATAATGCAGTGTTTGTTCAGCTCTGAAAAATAGAAATACATAAAAATACAAGCCAAAGGAGTTATGTTGACAGCTATTAAGTGGAATCAAGAGGGGTTCAGCAGCTGAGGGCTTCTAGTCGCTCTCACATTAAATCAGTATATATATTTGTTGAAGTTCCAAAAGGGGAATATTAATTTTAAAGTACTTCAAAGTATAACAAGTTGTTAGAATGTCATTTACTATTGTTTATCCACGTTACCACACCTCAGTCTTTGTTTAATACTATTTTACTTCCATATTCACAACACTGTCAACCCCAAGCATTCAAAAGCCATGAGTCACCTCCCTTTCAATGAAAGAAGCTACTTAAAACCCAGAAGACAGGTTATTATTGCCTTTATTGAAAGAGCCTGTATGATTACGTTAGGCTCAATATTTAGCTGACAGATAGCTAAAATTATGGGAAATTAATTTAAATTTCATGAAACAGGATGGATAACAACTGAGGCTCTTCAATGTTTAATAACCTCAGGAATGGGTCAAGGAATAACTCTTGACTTAGAAGGAGTGATTTGAAGATCATATGCACATACCCACACAAGTCTTCCTCTACTCACTGAAAACATAAAGCAGGAAAGCCAAACATGAACACCAAGCATAAAAAGTCAGGTAATAAATTCTTTGAGGAGAACACAGCCATTGTTTGGGGGGTTTTGTAGCATTTTTACTGCAATTACTTGCAGTTCAGATTCTGCATAGAGATATTTAGGGATCTGTCCCAAAAATCTATCCATTTTGTCGTTACTTTTGACATCTCACAGAAATCCTACTTTTTCCACATGTGCAACAGCATATATGTATTAAATAACAGAAGTGCATAACTTAACCTCTCAAAGGGAATTTAAAGGTCTCTCCAGTGTAAGGAAGAGCATTAAAACTAAGCAGTGGTGTTACTCAAAACACAGGCACAGAAATAGAAAACCTTTCATTCAGTAAACCATCTGACCCTAAAAATATCAAGCCTATCACCAAATTATACAAGGTGCAGTTCTCATACTTTCTCACACAGCATACCAATTATACTTCAATTGTGTTCTAATCTCCTATTTTTAGCAATGAATGCATCTATACAGAAAGCTGATTAACTTCTCATCAGCATTTGGCACAGCACAGGCTATTCTTCTGCAGGTAGCCAAAACCTGACTTTGATTTTTTTTTCTTCCAGCAAAAATGCTACAGTGAAGAGTACAGGAATATTTATCCTGGACACAATATTGTTCTCATGTTAACATGCTGCCATATCTTGAGATCAAACTGTAAGAACACATTTAAACTACTGAATGGTGAAAAGGTTTTCCGTAGAGCCTGCATGCTGCCTCCCTTCCTTTTGGCAGAATGCCTTTGCATTTGATTGCTATTTTTTAAATACTAAGAAGTCTGTCCTGTTTTTGCTAAAAACCTTCCTGAGGCAAATGAGAAACAGGAAAAAAAAATCTCAGGATGAAACTGAAGTATTTAAAATGTCACTTATCTTATGTAGAAAATAGAAGTATGTAATGCCCTGAAATCCCATGGAAATGTGACTGTATTATTTTCTGCTCTTCGCGATTGTGTATTGTTTCCCATCTGAAAAATCTCAGCAGTGATGACCCACACCATTATTTTACCAAGCAATTAAGAACTCATGAGTGTTTCCCACACAAAGTCTGTGTAACATCTCATAAATTCTAAAATTGCTGTCAGCAATTTTAAATCAGAAGGATAGTAGATGGTACCAATCAGAAGGATGGTAGATTTTCCCCATCATCTAAAGGGTTACAGTGCTCTCTTTAAAAGGTTTCTATAGTGAACTGGTCACACTAAATCCAATGCAAATGCAGAGGTGATTACAGTTCCCCAAGTTACTGCTCTATCTGATTCTGCTCCTCTTTTGGGATTCCTGCAGATGCAGAAGAGTACCCAGTATGTTAAGGACTTATTGCTGTCACTGTGCTGGTAGCTCGGCTGACTCTTTCCAATTCCCATCAGACTATTTCCAAGTTCTGTGTAGCATGCTGTAACTTCATAACTCCACGACTTCACTGAATCTGCATGACTTCTACATTCCTGATCTCTGCAGCTTCCTATGGCATCCAGCTTGAACTATCCAGCAAGTTTGACAGGTTGGGTAAAATTGCTACAGTTCCTGCAGAGTCCTACTGGCTAAAGAAGAATGACAAAATGAGTATCTGGGTCATTACATATGGGATCACTTTATCAACACTTCTGATTCCACAGACTCTACTTGTCCAAGTTTTCATCACTGATAAGGAAGGTTTGATCACAACGTTCGCCTTCATCAATGCTGCTCTCTTAGCACCTTCTGCACATTTAATACAATTTTTGAAACCACAAAGAGATATAAAATGTTTCATTTTTCCAAACAGAATTGCAGAAGATGCAACTATTGCAAATAAATAATACACAGCAGAATGCAGCTAGGGTTAAAACCAGAAAGATCATGCAAATTCCCTTAGTTAAGGAAATAAAGACAGACTTTGATTACCATGTCTCCGGAATACTTTCCCCACAAAGGCAGAAGGAGCATTGGACAACGGAGTCCTTTCTTTAAGTACCTGGTAGCATTTACAAAATAACTTCCTAAAGTAGTTCAGCAGATTACTGCTCTCGCCATATTTTTTTTTAATTAGCGGATGTTTCAGATTTCCTTTGGAATGTTTTGGCTTTTATTTTCAAGGCATTTCTATCCCACTTAATTTCTGCACTGAAATGGCAACAAACTGACACACCCCCTAGGTTGTCCAGAGAGTTTTCAAATATCACCACGTGATCAAGATTTTACAGGAGAGTTTTGATGAACTTTAGGGGCAGAAAAAATAGTATAAGATCCTATTGAATTCAGGTCAAAAGTCAGTAATCCAAACCAGTGCAACATTGTGTTATCTCTACTTTAACTTCATTATCCATAGTAATGTTTAATGCAAGCTATCACACTTGACACAACTTCTTTATTGCTCTTATGGTTTAATCTTGTTCTGTTTGTTAAGCAGGGTCTCACCAGCCCCTAGAAGATCTGCACTAAAATAATCAGCGTTGTGATTTATGGAGTCACAAAGGACCCAACTAAGTTTTTTTTCTCAACTTCCATCATATAAAATCCTTAATATCAGAAGAAGCTGTCTTCATGCCACAACCCCCCCCAACTAAATCCAAACAAACATAAGAAAACCCCAAAGAAACCCCATTTCCTGAAAGAAATCCTTTTTTTCTTTTTTAAAAACATTTTTAACATTTAACATTTCAGTAGTTCATAGGTTGGGTGATCACTTTTCTTAGCATCTTGCAAAATCATAAACACATACAGCTAATGGACAGTGATATTTCTGACTGTAGAGATGTGGTAAGTATTAATGTTTGTAAATTATGTGTAGTGTAAATGATCCATAATGAAAACCATAACAGATCAGCTGCAATGATGAGATTACTAGCATGGAAAAGTAATGTCTGATACAGGAATCTCTACTTGCAAAAGCATGCTGCTTATATACAACTTGCAATCACTAACGTATCTCTGTCACCTGGAGTTGCTCAACTATGCTCTACAGCTTCATCTGAAACACCCCAGTTCTGTCAATCCTGTCCCTGCACAGGGCTGACTCCCCTGTGAGTCAATCCACAATTAATGGCTGGTTTACATGAAATTTTGCTGGTGACAGGAAAAAAACTAGATTTTTTTTTTTCATGAAATACCTAAGACTTTTTCATCTGCGTGAAAAGGAATGCAAATTTGCAATATTTCTTTTGGAAGTTTACATTAATTCAGAATGTCTTTAGTTGTTTTTATTGTATATTTTACAAAGTTGTGTGATACTCTTACTGTAAGATTGCATCCCAACCTGTTATTAGATAAATCACATTTTAAGCAATGAGAATATCTGCCACCAAACACTCTCACCTTTTTTTTTTTTTGATCATAGTATCTCCTGCAAAAACGTTGAAACTGATCTGAAGAATAAGAGGCTTTTGTGTTAAAAACAAAATCAGATTCCCTATTAGCCTACAGTAACTTTCCTTTCTTGTTACTATCATAATTTCACTCCTTACCTACTAAATCATGCTCAATAGGTGTGGATTCTCAGCATGTGGCATCTGTACAGTATTCTGGTCTAACCCATGTTCAATCGATCCTGGAATCCCAGAGATAACCTGCAACTCCCTACACACTGTCTCTGTCCCTAGATGATCATTTTGGATATCCATGTTATACGAATTAACATTTCTGCAAGTTTTCTCTTAATAACCCATTTTTTTAAAACTATGGGGTATTCACGGCCATGCAAATCAATGTGACAATTCTGACATCAGTGCTGCTTTAGACTGGAGTTTATTTCATTTCTACTTTTTCCAAATTCACAAATCCACTTCTATTTCAATTTTATATCTTAATTCACATTTAGGTAATCTCATGCTCATTTCATTTTAATAGCACATACTGTAAAATGCAATAAAACATACTGGCATCTTAACTGACTTTAGAAATTGCCTTGCGGGGATTTTTATATTCGAGGCTTTGTCCCTGCATTCAGCAGTAGCAAGATGTTCCTGTGATATGTGAAGCTCAGGGCTCCCCACTTAGTGCTTCACCAGATATCTAAGCAGTTTTTTTATTCTGCTGGGTTTACTAATTGTAAGTCCAGCTAGCTCAGCCCAGGATATAAAATTAAAACTAATTAAAGCTACCAGAGAAAGGGACAGGTGAGAGAATTTCTTGGCATCCTGATCCTCAGGTATGATGAGCAGCAGTACCAGGGCAGCTCCCTGAGCAATTACAGTAGCTGATTGTACTAAAGTAATTAATTTATATTTTATACATGATCTAATGAGCTGTATTGTAAATAGCAAAGATTCATAGAGAATGACCCATACTTAAGATTCCTTCCAGCAATACAAAAGCCCCTTGATAGTCATGATGTTTCAGCATAAAAATAACAGTGGTAGGAGAAGGTCAGACACAAAAGACCTCCCTACAACAATTTGCTCTTACATTTGCACAGCAAATTCTTTCCAGCACTTAACACTAAGCAACTGCTCAGGGAAACTGGCACATGCATTAAATGAGAACACACTTGTACGTACCAGGTAACACAGCCAGCAAAGGTGTATTCACTGCAGCTTGCACCCAATGCTGTTGGATTACTACGACTGCATGAAGAGATACCTCTTCTAGCAAGACGTGCTTGCAAACTAGAAGCATAAACGGATAAGAAGCTTCCCAGATTAAATTTTCACTGTAACCAGTACTAAGCACAAACTAAGCTTTTCTTGCAGTTATACAGAAAAGATTATCTTCTCCTTTACTGTAGAGATCTGGGCCTCCTCAGTACGCTGCAGAAGGGATGGTCTAGCTAGGGTAGGAAATCTTCAAAAGCAACGGGGTGAGAGTGAAAAGATGAAGGAACATACAGGCTTGGCTTAAGAGGAGGATTAAAATCTGTTTAAATAGTGATGTGATTGTGAAAAACAAAAGGGCAAGGGTACAGTAACTGGGACGCAGTATGGAAAACCATCACGAAAATCTGCTGAGGGGCTTCAACTCACCAGTATTCCACAAAATCAAAAGTGAGTAATTTTGTCCAAACTTACTATCTAAATTGTCTCTTGGACAACGAAGACAGACAGACACTTCCAGAGGGAGATGGTTGCTACTGGGGCTTTGCCAAGAGACACAATCAGGCCAGCTCTCTAGGGTTTAAGTGAAATGTGAATTAACACAGAGGAACAACAATTGGACATGACCTATGCATTACCTGACTAATCCCTGGTCTTGGATCACTTTAACAGTTTGACTGTCAGTTAACTGTGGAGATGCTACACATTCATGAAGACCTACAATGGGGCACAGGAAACTTCTGGAACTATCAAAAAACCTCCTCTTTGTGCCTTTAGTGACTCCTCATCTAAAGTAAGGCAAGAAAGACAAAAAAGCAAATAATCTTTTGGGCAATATCACACTTGCTTACATGAACTCCCTAGAGACTGCATGTCTTTAATGCTTTCACATCTGAGCTGAAATTTTCCTAGCATGCCACTGACTGGTGGCTCAAGTCCCTGGGCACTCCTGTACCCTGTGTTGTAGGATGGATATGCCATAAAATCTTAAAGGTCAGGAGATAAAAGTCTTGTAATTTTTTAAAGGATTAGTTTTTTAGTGGGACAATATCCAAGGGAGGTTCTTCCCCCAAATCAACAGTATCCATTAAATAATAAAACCATACTGCCAGCTCACAGAAGGCAATAAAACTGTCCCCTGGTCACAAATCAGGCATTTAAAGCAATATAAACAGCAATAAAAATGTTTGAACATTATTTCTGAAAACTTTGCAGCTAAACCAGTAAGACAGTTGTACCTTAGCATACAGATCAAGTAGGGATTTCTTTTTAATACTTCTTTTAAGAAGGAACAAACTGTTTAATTCTAGATGCTGACAAGATGAGACAGGCAGTCCAAATAGGACCTCCAAGGTGTAATGGGAGTTGTAATGTTCCCTGTAGATTAAGATGTACAGCAGCCCTCCTGTCTAACCCAGCATCCAAACTCTACCCAGACCATCCATATAGCATCCAGCACCCTGCTCCCCTGAGATTACAGCTCACGCAGCGCAGGGACCTGTTCTATACAGGATCAATCTGCCTACACTCCTCCGGCATGGTCCCAGGAATCACAGTGTTCAGCACTGGGGTCAGAAATTGCTTAAGGTGATGTAACAGCCCACAAAAGGAATGCAAACCAAACCCAATCCAAACACTTCCCAGCATATAAAGAGTCTTGGCATTGGGCCACAGAGAACAGGGCTTTGCATCAGCAAGCTGAGGGCAACTAAGCAGTTTCTCAGTAGCTTTAATCATGGTTAAAGGAAACCCTCCAAAGTAAGACTGCATTGTTACCATAAATAAAGGCTTTAATTTGTAAAGCACAAATGTCAGCAGGGACCATACTTTTGCATACTGTGGCCCTGATACTGCTGTCAAAACTCTCCAGGCTGTTAATGCTCTAACCATACACTAGGCTCTCAAAACCACTGCTGTGGGACTTGGCATTTGGTAAAGCCAGTTAAGCAGTGAGTATCTCGTCATCTGGAAGAGTCGCTCAACACGGACATTTTTTACAGAGACACATTTCCCAAGCAGAGAGTGAGGTTTATTTCTCTTCGCAGTGGTCAATGTCCTCTTCTGCCACACCTCCCTTCCAGTGAATGAATCCAAAGATGCAGTTGCCCCCATGGTTGCAAAACAAATTGTCATCCCCAAGGAATGACTGTTGAGAGCTAGGAAAAAATGAAGTTTAAAAAAAAGAGGGAAAATAGGGCACGTCAGAATTCACAGATGCTGAAGAAATGACAGGACAAGAGGGAATGGGACAGGACAAGAGGGAATGGCCTCAAGCTCTGCCAGAGGAGATTTAGGCTGGACATTAGGAAAAAATTTTTCACAGAAAGGGTCACTGGGCACTGGAATAGGCAGCCCAGGGAGGTGGTTGATTCACCTTCCCTGGAGGTGTTTAAGGCATGGTGGACTAGGTGCTGAGGGGTGTGGTTTAGTGTTTGATAGGAATGGTTGGACTCAATGATCCGGTGGGTCTCTTCCAACCTGGTTGTTCTATTTCTATGAAACGATTCTACTGTGGAAGTGCTCTGCATGCAGGACTACTGAATGGATACTTGACAGAAAATAGTTGCTAGTTTAAGCATTAGTGCTTTAGAAGCTTCTCACTGAGAGATGTTGTAACTTCTCAATACTAAAAATGTATCAGCTTTAAAAATTTGCACATCTTTAAACCTCTAGGTTATTTCTAAAATGAGTATTGTATTTTTATTTGGGTAAAAAATATTGAAACTCAAACATGACTGGGAACAAAAACTTCTTTGAATTAGAAAAGGAATCAAGCAGACCTTAGGGAGATATTGTTAGATTAAACTGAGGCAGTACTAACCACAGAGATCAATATTTGATGTTAACAGAAGCAATATTAAGCACAATCAAACAGTCAGGCTTTAACAGCTCCTACAACCTGTGTGGTACAGCCTTGTGCCACCAAACTGAACTGCTCCTAAGGAAACTTTGCAAAGTGATCATGGCAATCAAAAGTATTACAAAGCAAACAAAATAGTTTAACAAGTATCAATAACTTCAAGATTCCTAAGAATTCCAGAGGAGCTGGCAGCATGAAGAAAATAAGTGTAACTTAACTATTTTCAGGGAATAATCTTTGAGAAATCTAAGAAGTGAGTGGCACAGCTGAGAAGCACAAACAGGACTAAACAAACATCCTTAATGAGGTTGTCCTTGAGCCTTTACAAATGAACATCTCATTAAACCCAGGAAAGAGCAGGAAGATAACTGTAGAGAAATTTAAGCCCAGCCAGAACCAACTACCTAAACACCAGATGTCAGAAAGGTGAATTAAGTGAACTAACCTCACTTTCAGATCTCCCTGCTGTTACCTTTTTAATTGCAGAGAAAGGTTAATGCAATCTAGCAGAAATACATTTATTACACTACAAAGACAAAAACTTTGCTAAATTTATCTCCAGTTCCATCCTGCAGTGATTGCCTAAGACAGAAATAATAACCCATAACTTAAGCACTTTTTTTTTTTGTAATATATACAGAAAGGTATTACACAGAAATTCTCCTCTAGGGACTACAAATCTATGCTGCAATGATTAAAGTCAACAACACAACAACAGCAACAAAACTTTCACAGCTTTCCAAAATCCTGTTGATTCTTTCAGGCAAAGGCCTGGAGGTAATAAAGGCAAACCAAGTTACCCTCCTGTGGGGTAACACCAGGCTGGATTGCTACAAATAACACCAACAAACCTCTAGTTGCCATAGGCAAGTCCTTGGATATCCTCTGCAGACCTCGATACATTTCTTCCTTCTTATTTGCTCTGATTTATTTTGCTTCACAGCTCTTCCCAAAGATTATTTTTAGGCAGCGTTTGAATTTCAGACTGGACCAGGGACCAATGCAAGTTCCAGGCTTCAATCTAAAACCTGGTGGCGTTTCTAGCCTTGGGCAATTCCCCTCTTCCACTGAGGTATAAAGGATAACCAGATATCAGCAGTAAAAAGGCAAGTCTGAAATCCTCTGAGAAGCTTTCTTAGGACTGAATTTTTCACTGACATAGTTTCATCAGAGATCAATACAGTGCTGCAAGCATAACAAATAATACCCTCTCTAAACCAAAACTAATAAAGTGGCTCAATAATCCTTTTTTTTTTTTTGGCTTAGAAATGTCAGCAATGTGGTAGTAAGATTCAACAACCATGACTTGATTCTATTTCTCTCTGCAGCCACAGGTTCATCTACTTGCTTCTTGAGATAATGTGAAAAGACAAAGATACATAAACTGGTATCTATGTCATGGAGGACTAGAGCTTTGCTTCAGGTTGCAGCACGCTTACTCTATACTCTTCCATCCTCATATGACAGATTCCTACAGCCACAAAGGCTCCTTGAAGTTGGAAAAGCAGCATATTTTCCAGACAGCTACAGATAGGATGTGCTCAGTACTCAGCAATGACTCCTCCCATGCACAAATGCCAAGGGAGGGATGCTTGGGCTCTGCTTCACCAGGAGACCTACTATCCCCACTCATTTTGTACCACAGGCCAGGGAAGGCTTGGCCTTCCCCAGTGGCCACAGTTATGCTGGACATGCCACTGTGTGAGCTCTGGCCATCTCATGGTCTCCTGCTCAGCACAGCAGCAGAACCATCAGATGGATGCTCTGGCCACAACCATCGCCTTTGGCAGAAACGGGACTGAAGTAAGCAGTTCCAGACTTGGCCATGCTGAAACCCCAGCTTTTCTGCCAGACTGACAATTATCTTGTGTGCATCCATCGCAAGAGGGAGCAGATAACATAGCCTGTGACCATGGGTAGTCTTGCAAGGGCACATAGTCTCCAAACTTGACTCCAAAGAACAAGTGCTGTCTGTCAAAGCCAGCAAACCCTGATCTCAACTTTTGGCTTCGATCACCACCTAAAGTGCTTCTTAGCATCATGAACTCCCACAACATGTTGCATAAACTGCAAAGCCCAGATGATTAAGCAAGTCCAGTCACAGCAGATCAGGAATACAACTGGAATTAGAATTTATCAGTGTGTAACACTATCGGCAACAGGCTGTAGTTGAAGCGCATTATGAAGAAAATGCTGGTGAATGAAAAGCGACAACATTTTGGGGGATAGCAGAGGGGCACATGTACCAAATGACAGCACTTAGTGAAAGACACAATGCAGACTTACAGCAACTGCAAGGAAAATAATTTGAATACAGTTATGTTTTCAGGTCTTAATTAATCCAGACTTCAAAGTTTAGCTTGGGGAAGACAAAACGTAGGTTTGGGATCAGTATCTTGTCCTTAACTTGCTCAGAGTACTTCTAGTTATTAAAAACATATCCACACCATATGGATGCATTTATTCCCTGCTGCATAGTAGACCCCTGTGCAGTAGCCAGCTGCACATTCTAAGTACAACAGTGATATTACATCACCAAAAGAATTCAAAGGAAATTCAATAAACTCCAGTTTAATAAATCCAATATCCTAAGAACCTATTTCCCAAGACTGACAAAGCCTTAATATATGCAGCTGATTATAAATGCCTAAAGAGTGCACAACAGTAAAATGATGTTTATTCAGTGGTGTTTAAATTATGACCCTAATCTTATCCACATTCTCCCTCCTTAAAAGAAGCACATGTGCTGCTTTTCATGTCCCAGCTCCATCAGAACAGTGTCAGTGGCATATCTGTATGCACTCAACAGCAGTTCTGCTCGTTGTTTCTCTCTTGAGTCCTGACAGCAATCATGCCACTTCTAAGCACTTCACAACAGGGAACCCATCAAAGCCAGGCATTTTTATTTCCTCTGCATAAACTTCACTGGACACAACCAAAATGCATTACAATACAATAAAGGAAGGGAATATACCATGCAATATACCATGCACTTAAGCAAACACAGGGCAAAAATGATGAAGATGAGAGAATCAAAAGTAAAAGGAGATAATAAATTAAGAAGCTCGTGCACTACAGCAACTCCTTTATGAAATATCCTGCTCCAAGACACCCCAAGACACCTCCTAGGATGAAAATGTAAGCCACTTCCTCACCAGTTATGAAATAATTTACTGAAAAGTGTGCTCCTAGCCTCCACAAACACATATTTATATCCCATTTAATACCTTCCCCGCTTTTGTAATCCCACACACCTATAGTGTTCAGGTCAGCACTTCAAAGCTCAGATGCTTTTCAGACTCCTGTTTAGCTGACAAACTCAATAATCTCTTTTAGCAACCCATTTTCTTACCTGTAAGTTAATATAAAGCATGTACTTAACTGCAGCTGTCAAATCAGATTTTTCTTATTCAAGGTGGCATTAAAAAGCGGAGCACACACCCACAATAGTCTAATCCACCCTGGTAATCCACCCAGGGTAAGTGATACACTTTCTTACTGAGAGCTCAAGGGAAAGCAGGTGAAATCCAGTCATTGATCTGACAAGTAATTTGTGGCTTCACTTGACAAATATTAATTAATATTGGAAGAGAAATGGGAGCAGGAAGACAAGCAGCAGAGATCCCCGAGGGGACTGATAAATCAGACAGATGTGTTTCGCAACTAACAGGAACATCAACAAACTACTGAATTTCAAAGTCCCCAAAATAAAGCCTGTGCTTACGAGGGCAGCTCCAGCCCCTCTTCCACAGTAGCAACTGCTGAGGGACATCTTCCCCACTTCCCCTAGCAATGAGAAGAGGCAGTCAAAGGGAGCTGCAACTTGGAACAACTATCTGAGTAAAGACGATACTTAATTACAGAAATAAGTTTTCATCCAAATCGATTATAATTATTTACCATTGCTATAAATCAGTGAAGACCTCTTAATGTCAGCTCCAAATCAGCCCAATAGAAATGTTTGATGGAAGTTCACAAGTATAAAGGATAAACAACACTATAATAATGACAGTGAGTTATTTTATAACACTTGAAATGAGCTTTCCTCCTAATGAACTTTCTGCATACTTAAATTATTTTCAATTATTTGTTCTAACTACAATTGTTCTGGTATATGAGATTATATTAACGAGGTATAATTCTGATGCATAGAGCCTTGTAGTGATGATTAAAATAATAGCTCAACATTTAGTCATAGTAAAGACATAAATATCAAGCAATTCTGAAGTTTATGCTCAAGTAAAATCCCACTGCTGACTGGAAATCAAATTCACAAGGAACCACCTCTGGGGTTAGCAGCAATGCCTGAAGATTTCATTGGGAGGAACATTCAGCCATATTGCAGGTGCAACTCTCACCCCATGCATCCCTACCTAGACATCATGAAATGTATAGAGCAATTAGGAAGTTTTAAACAAGCTGAAAACAGAAGCAAGACCTTATTTGCTAGTAGCAGCACTAAAACGTGAGTCTATTTTATGCCAGGTGCCAAACAGAATTGCTGGCAGGCTTCTGGTTGCATGAGATCCATAAGTACCGACTGCCAGCAGTGCAACCTCAGCGCCCTTGAAGCCAAGAGAAGGGATCAAGGCCCGAACATCTGGTTTTAACCAAATATTCAGGATTAGATATTCAGGGAACAGGAGGAGGTAGCTTCTGTCTCCAGAAGCACAGAGTGGGAGTTGCTCCAAGGCACGAAAAATATCCTTTCATCTGTTAGGCAGCCACAATAAGATTTGACAGAATTTGTACTTTGTACTGAATAAAATTCCAGCTGAAGCTGAAAGCAGATGCATAAGTAAATGTAACAAAAAAAGCAACGTAATGTTTTTCTTTTTCCAAGATGGGTCTGTCTGAATGAGTTTGCTCGTGTACATCTCCTCCAAACAGCAGCCACATCCACCTCTGCTTTGGTAATGTCTAGCTGCCGGATACAGGCTTTATGTTTGCATTTCTCACCTGGGATATGGCACTTCAACTTAATCCTACATTGCAACCATTTCTTGCACTGTACACTTTATTTTAAGAACACTAGTCAGTGCTATTAACTGGCTTCCTCAATAATTAATTAATCTTGTTGGTAAAACATCTTCATTCTGTGTAACATGAATTTTCATTTTCATCAGTTAATGAAAGCAGGATGGCAATTAAAAGACAGCAAAAGACCAACCAGGGAAAAATTGAATCAAAGCAAAACCCAAACAAAAACCAACAAGAACACATCCTCGCTTTGTTCCCCCACACTTTTATCAAATATTTTAAATAACCACTTTTCCCCCAGCCTTTTTTTTTTTTTTAATTCAGGTGGGTTCATACCCTAAAATTCAGATGATAGGTCAGGTATAGGCTTCATATACAGATTAATTTCTAAAACTAATAATAAACATTTTCTAAAATTATTTTTGGTTACTTTTCAGAAGTATGTATCTGCCCACAGGTGCCCTCTGGGGCTCCTGCAAGAGCCTGCTCCCTTAGCACCTAAATATCTTTACACATCCACTCTCTAATATCTAAATCGGGTAGAAGTTTGGAGGCAGTTTTCAGGTTCACATCTCCTATATGTGTTCATCTTAGTCTCTTTAACATTTAATTTAATTGCTGCATTTAATTTTGGTACTGGGACTTTGGAAAGCTCTGGTAATGGGATTTTGGCAAACTTGAAGGCTCAGATCATCCAATTCAGATGCAACCCCAGACTTGTAGACACCTACATTGTGGAGGTGGCTGGATTCTCAACTCTGCTTCAACTTTCTTATTACAGCATTACATAACGCATCTATTTCAGTCTGTAGCCTCAAACATTGAAATTAAGAAAAGATACACTTCATAGCTGAATATGAAAGTAACATCTTCATGCTCACGTTCCCAGTATTTCCTATCCCAGGGACACTTAACCATATCCAGTCACAGGCATACATGTAAATGCCACGTAGCGAACCTGCCTTCACAAGCTTGCTCTTATTTGTGTGCATTTCTAGCAGTAATCCAGATACAGCTGGACCTTACCCCTACATCCAGACGCTGCTGATGTCAGCCATGCTCACTAATTCGATCCTGGAACCTACATGCAATGAATGTGAACTTCACTTGCATTGGTCCTGCTAATGCCCTCTCTTTTTACCCTGTCTTGAAATAGACTTTTTGACACCATCTTCTAGCAGCAAAATAAAACCTACTAGTATGTTTCAGTGACAAGGTGGGAGCCAGAATGAAAGGTATACTATTTTATATCCCTGCAGTATTTCTTAAACTTCTTAAGGTTTTATATCTATTTTTTATTCCCAGATGACAACTGTGAGATTTCTGATAATAAAATATAAAAAAAGTTTAACACTAAAATTTAAATGCTTAATAAAACAGTTACCGGAATTTATATTAAAAAAAGCAGACCCTTCATATTTTATTCACAGTTTGGCTTTGAGCAGGGAAAGCTCGCCAATTACTTTTCTGGATAACCTATTGTAATGTTGCTGGTTGTGAAAGAAAATGCATAATTTTACAGCCCAGTTGCCAGCAAGGAAAAGCAGACAATACCCACCAGCAAAGAGAAAATAAATTGCTCTCTTATTTAACTCCTAACAGAAGTAAACGTTGTTTGGCTCATAGAAATGCTCTTTGGATCTGTTTTGGTTTTTTTGTTTTTTTTCTGAAGGGCTTCTATTATATAAAGTTTTAAAGTATTGTCAAACGTTTTAGATTATGTAGCTTCCCCAATCCACTGTGTAATATGTAATTAAAATGTCCAGATTCATCTATACAGTAGAAAATACTTTTAAAGTTAATGGCTTTTGATAAATGACACCTCCTTCCCCAGTTATCTTTAACGTAACATGGTGATCACACATCTGTCTTCCTTCCCAGAGGAATATCCATTTCTGCTACCTTCAAGCCCTGAAAGCTCTCACTTGCCAGTTGATATCAAGAAACAGCCTGACAGCAGAGGAAACAAAATAAAATGCATCTGTGCAATTCAAGAGTAACTGGAAATATTCCTGGAGAGGGACAGATTAACACCAGAATGACTACTGGTCATGAAACACTGTCTACAACATTTTGCAGTGTAGGAGGTCATTTATATTTCGTCTGCTTCTATTCTAGGAAAATGTGCTCTGCATGCAGAGTTCTATTTTTATACTAAGTGAAGGGAGGGATTCAATGGCTTTCACACTATTTTAACACGCGATATCCTGGGTAATTTTGTCTAATATTATGTAGTAAAGTCATTACAACAAAAGAAAACCAGCGCCACACATTTCTCTGAGAACCAGACTGGACTCTCTGAGCATTAAGATGAAACAGCTGACACTGGATGCAGGTGGGAACAGTCACCCACACAGTTGCAGTGAAAAGATGGAAAAATATCTAAACCTACACCTAGGTACAACCACCTTGCAGAACAGTGAGGTTGCTCACCAAGTCAAAAGCTACAATCTTAGGAGACAAGATGTGCTTTCTGATCTCGCGTCCCTACTGTCAGTACAAACATTTTTATCTATTTGTATGAATCATCTCCCAGAATCAAGTTGCAAAGAGTTCTGAGGGCTTGGGACAGTCAGCCCAATTCATTCCTCTGTCAGTAAAATGGTGCTGAGAATTCTACATGGAAAATCCAAGAGATGTTTTATCAGGGAAATCTGACTGACAGGCTCACAGACCTCCTGAGTCCTCAGCCTAGCATCAACTTTCCTTTGGGGTTGGCTGTAAAACTTGGCCATAGGAGAACACTGCTGTGTCTAGCAGGGCGGAGCTTATCCTGTCCCAGTAGGGAAGGGATGGGGGCTAAGCCAGACCTCATCTTCTTCTGATCTTGCTTCCCAGGGATCAGCTCATTCATGCATCCAGCAATGAGAATAGACCTGCCTAGGAATGTTTAGCCAACACAGGATATGGATGGGCCACAGCACTGGCTACACCTCCTCAGCCAAGACTGCGGGACGGAGAGGAGTGCTGTAGTGCTCCACTCCTGTGGTCTGAAAGGCCAAGCATCATTCTCTTTCATCTGCTTTTACTTCTGATCTCATGCTTTGTGAAGGCCTCCAGGCTTTCTCTGTTGCAAGTTACAGCTACAGCATGTCTTCATTCAGTTGACCTAGAAATCCAGCACAGCTTCTCCATTCCATGGCCCTGCAGTTAATAAGCCTCACAGGTAAACTCTGAAAGTCTCCTGGTCTCCACAGCAGAACTTTCAGCAAAGCCCAACGGGGGTATACTTGATAACTGACTTCATCACAGCATTAGACTACTGTGAGTGCTCAGGAAACACCAATCACAAATTGGATGTGGAGAGGATACTTTGTGGCTTGCTGCTAAAAGACAAACAAACCCTGGCCCTTTCTCTGGAGCAGCTGACCTCTCAGTTCCATACTACAGCCGGCGCTCAAACCACTTGCTCTGCAGCAGCTGCTGTTGAATGATGCTGCTTCCCTGAGTCCTAGCACTACCAGGGAGCGGTGCTGGTAGACATCTGTTCTGGTGTGATAAGGAGGCATAGAAGTTACTTGGTATCCCATAAAATGAACTGCTTCACTTGCACCATTCAAAACACAGGAAAAAGGCAATGGGTGGAGAATGAAACAAATGAAGAGAGGAAAGGACCTGTCTGAGACTCCCAGCAATGTATAAAGAAACAATGTTGGAGCCTCAGAAACCCTCTCAAAAAAAGAACATGACACTCAAGGCAGCCAGTGCCTCCCCTGTAGCTAGGTTGCTGTAGCGCTGGCTCAGAAACCTCTCAGTCGCACAGGAAGGTACAAAGGTCCTCCTGAGCCCCAAGGTGCACATGCCACAGCCACAAACACTGGGACTGCTGCAGCCCCGATGCTTTCCCAGCGATGTGGCATGTTGTGCAGGTTGGCAGCAAACTCTTAGCATGAACACAGGAATTTTCTCACTGTCCCCTTTGTTTGACAAACTTTTGTTAAAATTTTGTCTAATTGTCATAAAGCATATGTGTTCATTTAAAAACACATCAGTCAAACAACCATTCAGCACACTTGGAAATACATATTCAACAGGAGATGGGAAACTCAGCCTCCTTGAAAAGCCTGAGACAACTTTCCTTGTGGAAAAAAACTTGATTTTTTTAAACAATTGCTATTATTTAAGTACCCAATTAAGCATTACAGCAGTAAATATCAAAACTGATCAATTATATAAAGTGAAGTGTATAAAGACTGCCAAGTAATTTTGCCCTCCTTTCAAAGATTAGACATACAAAACTCATTGGAAGAAAGGCTACAGTAAAGGCAGGACTTAGTAACCAAGGATGCCGTAGAATAAGATTAAACTCCAAATCCTTTACAACTACTCTTTTCTGGTCAAAATAAACTAATTAGTTTGTACCATTCCCTTCAAAGGGATTACTTAAGTGCAAAGTTATGCATGTACTTAAAAATATTTAAAGGAATGGAAGTCTTTATGCAAACTGAAAATAAATTAATCAGTTGAGCCAGCCAGTGTTTCACAGGGGACCCTGATGAAGACAGAACCCATGACACTGTCCCAGTAAAAGACAAAGTCATTCCATAATCTCTATGAATGCAATTCTTGATGAGATTATAAATAATATCAGTTTTCATTATATCTCATGGTTGTTTGAAGTAATTCTAAATCTTAGTATGTGCAAGTTGAATATCACTCCATCTTGAAATATATTCCTTAAAAGAAGCAATTTAGTTCATGTAGAAAACCTAATCCAACAAAGTCCCTAGGAATAGATTCTGCCAACTTCAAAGCAGACCATATTTCATGCAAAATATGGTAATAGTTATCTATCGCTTTTGCACATTAGAAATATTAATTTTACCAAGGTCACACAATGAGATACGCTTGAAGGACTTTTGACTACTAGCTCATTGTAAAACCTGATTTCTATATATTTTTCCATAAGACTGCAGTTAGTTTGAATGTAAAGAACACGGTAAAACTACCAGGTTGTTGCGTATGAAAACTACCCCCAACCCATTAGATTAATTCAGGGTGTATTTGTCTGCTTTTTACATTAACATGCACATTTCACTCAGCTGCTAAAGTTAATTTGAAGCTCATGCATATAGAGAGATTAATTACCAATGATGACAAAGAGAAAAATGAAGTAAAAAAAATAATCAAGTATGTTCCTTAATTGCAGACAACTGCCCAACCCAGGCAGGGAGATTCCATTCCCTACAGCCCTGAGGAAAACCAACCACAGGTCAATACCCCACTGGGGAAGGGAGAAGTGCAGGGCAAGATTTATGTATACATAATCAGCAATACCACATACCCCATATTAAAGAGATGACTACATTATTATAAATGTTAATGTCTTAACCTTATCTTCCCAGCATATGGTATTTTCAAAGGCTCATCAAGTAGCAGAACTAAGCAGCCACACCAACATGCAGCGAGGTTAATACCACTGCTGACAAATAAGTGCAAAAATAGAGTTGTAGTAGTGTTGTGTTTATTACAATAACAACAATCCTATGGGGTAAGGAGGGTTCCTAGAGAGGTTTTTGCAGCTTTTCTAGTGGAAAACTTCTCAAAAATGCGACATCCCTGCCTAAACAGAAAGATAAGTGGATGCAATCAACATACTTCTTAATTGTTTTTCCCATGGCTCACTGCAGAAGAAAGCCCACACCTTTACTCTGCAGGTACTAATTTAAGAGCACTGGGGTTTGGTGGTTTTGGTTTTGTTTTTTTTTTGGGGGGGGTGTGGGTTAGCGGGGAAAGCTGTATGACTGAAATATATTAATTAAAGCCTGCTGTGATGTTTATTAGTTTGGGAATAATTATTTAATCAAGAAATAGCTGCCAAGCTTTTGATTCAATGCTGATGAATAGATATGTTCAAAAAGATATTTGAAGCCAACTGAAGTTGGAAAAAATCCAGAATAATTCATAGGAATTTTAAAGCAGTGGATCAACATAAGAACATCAATCCTGCATTTATTCATCTTCTAAGTCCCAGACCTTTAGCCTCTGTCCTGAATAAACAACATTTTGATCTGCAAATGTTTATTGGCATAACTGAATCAAACGTTTAAAAAAAAAAACCAACAAAACAACAAACACTCAAAGGAAACAGGATAAACAGCTTTGCAGCTGCCTGACAACTTGTGCAACATGTATCGTTTCCTTCCAGGTAGGAAGAAAAATTGTGTCATGTGCATGTCCACTCGCTTTTTCTTAAAAGAAGAGATAAGCTGTGACTTCTTGACCAGCCTTAAAGCCAAGCATAAAACACATTGCATAGTTCTCCTCTGTACTTCTGGAAGAAAATTTAGTTTTCCTTTTTCAATAAATAAATGATACATTGGTGGTTTCCTGGCCTGGTTGCATCCACAGCGCAAACTCTAGCAATAATCCTGTAGACAGACTATCACCACGAAAGTGTCTAACATATATACTATATTAAAATTAACAGACATAGCCTATTACCCAATGACTGAAACAAAAATATCCTGCACATAACTCATCCAATTTTCAGGTCTGTAGTCAATATCACAATGCAGTCTCATGTATTACTGCTGTTACAGATGAAATCACAGTTGTGCTGCATCTTCTTGCAAAACAAGGAATAGCAGAAAGCCTGTAATCTAATGTTGTTGTTCCTGCAAGAAGTGGCTATGGAGACTACTGCATAGTCAGATGCAAAATTACTATCAAAACTCATGTAATGAAAGAGCAAAGAAATCCAGCAAGATAATAAAGAGAAGGAGGAAGAACAGCCCCAGTAAGAAGCAATATGGTTTTTCTGCAGTCAAGTGAATGTCATGGCGCATTAAAAAAAAAAAACAATGGTGAAAACTCCACATACACATGCACATATACATACATACATATATATATATATAAACACAAATACACATAATAAACCAAATAAATGGCTTAGGAAACAAGAGGCAATTACTTTGGCAGACGCATTTCTAAGGGATCTGAATCAGGGAACGGGATGGAAATAAAAGATTTTCCTTTCTGGACAAGTTTTTCCTCTGTCTTTCTGAAAGCACAGCAATAAACTGCAGAAAGGGCTGTCAATTCAGCAATTCATTTAAGCTTCCCTAAAAATGATAAAACTTTCAAAGAATCAATACCATGCCAGTAATGTCTGTTAAACCAGTATTGATTTTCTCTAGGGTAGCAGGACATACCAAAAAAGAAATTGTACCTGAACACAAACCCAAGGACTAGACAAGTGTCTTGATGCTGACAGAGGAGCTGCTGGTGGTTTAACAACAGACTTGTCTTTCTGCTGTTGAGGTAATGGTTGTCTGATTTTAGAAGAAATGGGAGATTTGTCAAGCCTGAACAAGGGCTTTGTCTGTCAGAGTGAGGAGGTGTAACGAGAACAAAGGTAGGAGGAAGGTACCACATAGTAGAAAAAGTACCCAAACTCTCCTGAGCACAAAGATCTTCTTCCCAAACAAACCTTATTGCCCTCTACAACTACCGAAGAGGAAGTTGTAGAGAGGAGGGTGCTGGCCTGTCTCCCAAGTGACAGGGGACAGGACAAGGGGAAATGGCCTCAAGCTGCACCAGGGGAGGTTCAGACTAGATATCAGAAAGAAAATTTTCACAGAATGGGTCATTGGGCACTGGAACAAGCTGCCCAGGGAGGTGGTTGAGTCACCATCCCTGGATGTATTTAAAAAACAGATAGACAAGGTGCTCAGGGACATGGTTTAGGGGGCAGATAGGAATGGCTGAACTTGATCCAAGAGGTCTTTTCCAACTGGGTGATTCTATGAACCTGAACTCAAATTTTCCACATCCAGGGACTCCTCAAGAGTATATCACTGGTGCCACCATTTCAAACCTACTGAATTTGTTAACTAGGGCTTGGGAGTTTAGCTTTGGCCTACTATGTTGGGGTTCACCTTCTAGCTCTTTCCATGAACATTTTATGATGCCAGAGCTTTGCAAGATGGCACTCTGCACTTACTAACCAGGTGGGAATAGTTTTAGCAGCACTATTTCTTGAAGCTCCCTTTCCTGTTGAGCAAGCAAAGAGGAATCACACTGGCAGGGCAAGAGGCAGAGCATACACAGTTCATCTCCTCTCACCTCTTATATATGCCTGGATATCACAGGCAGCCTCAGTTCTGCCTTTTCTACCTCTTGAGTAACTATGTTTTCTTCATATTAGCAGTTTTCTTCTAAATGTTTTCCTGAATTTAACTTACCTGTGTTTAACTTAAAGTATCTAAATTAAGTACTAATTTACTGATTGCTAGAGTAAATAATGAACAGCAGCTATCTGGAATAAATGCCTGCACTAAAATAAGCATTCTTTTCAGTTAACTAATACAGGGTATTTGATTTCGGATTGAAGTCTAGTTAGTGACAATGAGAAAGTTTCTATTTTTTACCTGTTTTAATGTTTTATGTGCACAGGACAGACTAGCTATTCATTTTGAATAACCAATACATACCCAGTCTACAAACAACTTGGTGTCCACTGAGATTTTACTTCAAAAACCATTTACTAAAGACAAGAACTTAAGGAGTGTCTAGACTAGTCTTCACCTAGGTTTCATCTGCTTAGAAATAAAGAAACAAGTTTATGCTGTGTAACAGTAACCCTGCGTAGGCAGGAATTACAGAATTTTTATGTCTATTATGCAAAGTTCAAATAATTGTGCATAAGACTTTCAGGAGGCTAATACAATAAGAGGTCTGCAATACCTTAGAGGAAAGACAGAAAATTCAGATTCATGATCACTAATATCCTGTTCCATATATTTAACATCTTTAAAGGGCAACCCTCTTGGATGCACGTAGAAAGGTTCAGATCTAGTCCCATTTACTGCAATATATTTTTACAAACACATGCAAGTGTGTGCTCTATCCCTATAAGCATAATAAAGACTTGAGGCTAAATTGGGTCACCGTGTTATCAGCAGTTTTTATGCTGAAGATGGGCATATACAGTCTCAGAAAAGAGACCAGGAGGACAACAGAAAAATTACGTCTTGATTTTGCTCAGACATGGCCTTGGAAGAAAGGCAGGCAGAGTAAGTTGCTTGTTGACTGCCTTTTGCGTTATTTGGTGTTGCTAAATGTCACAGTTGAACTGCTTAGTGCTACCTCTTCTGGGTTGGAGCACATCATCTGCACCTCACCAAGAAAAAGGCTATGGGCGAACAGACAAGACTAAGATACTATCCATCCCCTTATATCATTTCTCCCCTGCACCCTACTTTCCCATTCCTGTCATGCTGTTTTAACTCCTGCAGGTCAGGATCACAGTACATCTCATAGAAAATTATGAAGGCAAGCGAGATGTATGGCTCTGCTTAGGTTTTGCATCTCAGAAATCTTCATGGACTATCCATCTCTTTCTGTTTCTCCACTTGCTCTTTGAATTGCTGTGGATTCAAAGATGCATCTAAAGCAAGGTCTGATAGGTCTCTGGACATACGCACTGCTCATTCCAGTTTGACACTAATTCTTCTGTTAAGACAAATAATAAATATTAATACATTTTTAAGGTGTAATCTTGCAGCTGCGATCAATTGCCTGACTACAGAGACACGATGGCATGCATAGAAGAACATTTAAAAGTCTAAAGGAACACAAAATATATCCTGGACTCTTTTAATGGCTTAACATCTCAAGCTAAAGAAGGAAAAAAGAAGCATGCTGTGAACACTGCCGTGTTTTCACTTTAAAAGACAATGCATGGTTTATTAATTTTGATGAAGCTTCTTTTAGTGAGTGTTATATCTGTCTAATTTAAGAGAATAAAACATATTTAATCCTGATCAATCTTGCTGAATTTGCAGGCTGAGCTCTCCACCACCTAGCTGAATTACACTTTTACATACAGAATATTTTTAAGGAAATTGCTGTACCTTACTGCATGGGGAACTGCAAGCAGCTGTAGAACAGATTCAGCAGAACCTGTCTTCTGAAGAGAGCTGCAACCTCAGCCTTCTGCTGTTCTGCTGTAGATGGCATTATTGTTTTCTATGGACTTAGCCATACGAAATCGCATTAAAAGCAGGTTATTCTTCAAAGTTTGTATAATCTCTCACATTATACACACAGCTACAAAAAAAATTATCTTAGTGCTGCATTGACTCCTACCTAGCTACACTTCATAAAATATCAGAATATGTGTAACAACATACTAAACAACAAAACATGAGATCTACATTTGGGTTTATCACCAAAAGGACTCCAGAAACAAACCAAGGGCAACAGAACTGAAATAATCAAGATAGAGAGAGAGAATNTTTGGGTTTATCACCAAAAGGACTGCAGAAACAAACCATGCATATGAATCAGATATGAACATTATCTCTGATAAGCCTTGAGATCTGTTTGCCTACAACTGGCTTGGTAAAAGCAGTGGATACATCAAATATTATTTTTTTTCATTACCACTGAAAAAGCACCTACTGCCTTCTAACATTGAATTCGATGCATTATACTTCTAAACTTACCGACTGATACAAAAACCTTATTAGTATTTCATACAATAGAAAGGTTTACATTCATTATTTGAGGTTAAGAGTGAACCACCATGCTGAAGCATCCTCGACACAGAAGATCACCTGGCTGGAAATTTAAGACCAAATAAATATTCCTACTTCCCAGCATGGGGCCATCCTGTGGCTACTCTGTGGCACTCAGAAGCAAGGAAAAGTGCATTTCGCGTTATCTATTCAACATGAATATACAGTGTATGATTTGTCATTCTAGCAGCTAGCTCACCAGGAATCTGTAAAGACATGCAAATACAACTTGCTAAAGATTTCCCTCTCACCTGCTGTGACAAAACAATTTGATTTTTATTTTTAAAACTTGTTGCTTTTAAGCAGAGTGGGCACAAGCAGTTCTTGTATCTACTGCCTGCAGCATGCAGAATCAGAATCGAAACAGAAGTCTGAAATCTACCTTGGCTCTACATTACACACGAAAACAGCTTTTAAAATTAATTAAACTGAGCATTATTTATCACAATACCGCCCCTACCAAGAGCTGCTCTCTCTTCTTATGGTCTTACATCACTTGCTCCTATCACTATTATTCTTAACTCCAAACTCTCCTAAGTTTAAATAAGGAAGAGTGATGCAACTGAAGGGCAGACTGCGTTATGAGGGGAGACTAGGAACAGGCTTGAGTCACATTGAGTTGGTTGAGTCACATTCCCTGGAGGTGTTTAAGGGAGAGGTAGACGAGGTGCTGAGGGGCATGGTTGATAGGAATGGTTGGACTTGATGATGTGGTGGGTCTTTTCCAACCTGGTGATTCTATTATTTTATTTAGGTAGGTTACAGTAGGTAATTGGGATTGAGAGAACAGGTCTTAAATGCATTTCTGCCAAAGAAACCTAGACAGTAGTACTGTATTACTTGACTGTCACAATATACTATGAAATTCTCAACAGGAAACCAAGAAAGTATCTGTAATACACAAAAAGGTGAAAGGAAAGGAAGAAAAACCTCAGCCATGCTCCCCTCCACAAAATTAAAAACTTTTCCTAATGCCTGCTCCTTATATTTGGAGGATTACAGTCAGGACCATGTAAGGATAAAGCAGTACAATTTGCCCACAGCACAATTCTTTCTAAACATCCATTATTCCTTGTTATTATCTTAAACTCAAGTGGCCGTTCCTAAAATGAGCTTAAATCTAGTGAAGGTGCCTAGACTCATGGTGTACAGCAATAATATTACCTGCTGATGAACTGGGATGTGTCTGAATGTGCCTGTAAGCCTCCATAATGAAGAAGACAATCCACTTTTGCACAGGTTATCTCAGGCTTTGTCCTCCCAAGTTAAAGTATTTTTATGCATGAGCAGGAGTTGAGTGAGGGCCAAAGCACAAACTCATAACATTAGTTAATCCCTGCAGCTACGGTCTTGTGAAGCACAGAGAAATCAGGCAAGTATTCTCCTCATAAAAGAGAATTCAGATGATTTCAGCTTGATGTTTATATTGCTGAGGGATTTGGCTCCAGATTTCTAATTAGCATAAAGACCCACAAAAAGCTTCACCTCTCTTTCCAAAATCATTACCGTAACCTTAGAAAAAAATAGACTCTTAAATGGGTAAAGACTATAGACTTGGATGCATTCAAGTTTCTAGATGCATTCCAAATTTTTAAGAAAAATTGCAGACAAAGCCTTTTAATGTCTTTGGTGAGGGTGGCCTTTGTCCAGTCTTCAGTAAGAGAAGGCCCTGGGTGCTCTGCGGTGAATGGCCCACAGCTGAGATCATCCCCACGATAGCTGTAGAGATGTGCAAGCAGTATATGCCTTTGGAGCAGAACGTAGGAGTGTACCAGCTAAACCCAGACTTCCCAAGTTTTCACAGCCTCAAAATCATTTTCCAATGCTGACACTGTGCAGAGCACTCAAGACGTTACTTCGACTGAAGGTTTTGCCTGCAATTTCTCTTAAAAGTCTGGAATGAGTCTATAAACTCCTCATTCATGTTTATTGCATGTTTCACACACATTCTGGCTAAGCTGACGAAGTAATACTTGTAAAATGTACTTCTGGATGGTCGAATAAAATGGCAGGCAAGTAGCCTGCTGAGGTAAAATCCTCGTCCCTCTGATGCCAACAAAATGCTGCAACAAATTCACTTTGGACTCCCAACAGAAACAATTTCTGATTATGGACAAGTGAAATATAAAGGAGGCATGGTCACACCTTAAAATATAAGAATAAGAAGAGTGCAAATAAGAGCAGAATAATAGAGTAATATTATATTTAATATATATTCCATTCTTAACAGCAGATTTCTCTTCCAGAGCAGTACATAAGATGTCGGTGAGCTACATCCTTTAGTAACTATACAGTATATCTTAGGACTTCTTCAGAAAGAGTCAAAATTTTAAAAACAGTAACAAGACAAAGAGCCAAAGAATGTGCATAAGCTTTCAATGACAAATGCAAACAACTGATTTAAAGATGATTTTAAGCTATTTTAAATCATTCTATCTCCATAAATGTCAGGGAAACCATTGTAATGTGGCCAGAGAGTCAACCATAGCTCTCCATGTTGGACCAAACCAGGGGAGACAGAAGAAAATGTAAATTCAATTTAAATACACACTGCCACTTAATTATACAGTTGTTATAATTTGTCCTCTCTAATCTGGACCAAAGGGAGAAAAGGGCAGGTTTTGTTATAATCTTACATACAGTAATGCATAGGAATTACTTGCCTCACGCCACAGTCAGGCAGCCCTATCTCCCACTCTATAACTAGCGTAGTTTTTTATCCTTAAATGAGAATCTCACTGCAACAAGCTCCAGAAAGCAAATATATGGTTCTATTTAAAGTTATTTTAGTAGAATTTTAGCAAAAGAATTTACTCAGACTGTTCTGGCTACCGTAATAGCAATTGACTTTTCATCCTGATTTTATTAGTGCTGTTGGGGGAAATGAAACCTACATTTCATGATAACTCCAAGTAGGAACACTCAGTCCTTTAATTTTCTTCTCCCTCATTAAAATATTCTTCCCTTTACAGAAGAACAATAAAATGGTCCCTTTTTCAGTAGAATACTACATATGAACAGATTTCTCTTATCACCCTCTAAAGAGTTTCATTTTATACATCACACATAGAAGCTGACTGAAGAAATTCAAAAGCTTTAGACAATAATAAAGTAGCATGCTAGTGTTTTGTCCTCAGTTTTTACTTTCCTTCAATATCTATTAAAAAAGTGACAGGCATGGATAGTGGTTTTATAGCTCTCAATAGTTGCTATTTCAGAATATATAAAGTTTCTTTACACGTAATACAGGCTACATTCTTCCCCTCCAACAGAAAAAAAAGAGCAAGGAAGCAATGCAACTGAAATCATGATATCCCAAGCCAAACTAGAGTGACCTAGACAAGTCGGGCTGCCCCTGGCACAGCTCTCCATCCCTATTAACCAACCATCAGCATTCATTCCCACAAAATCTCAGTGTCTGCTTCCAACCTCTGTATTAGCAGAGACACATTCCCAAATTAACAGCTCTCTAACAGTATGTAAGACTCTCATTAGGAACGTTAAACAACTATAAACAACTTTTAGTTTAACTCCTGTTCCTTTTAAATAAATGCAGAAGTCTTTGCTCTTGGAAACCCAGATTTCTCTCTGCTACTGCTATTTCCCCTTGAATCTTGGGGAATTTGTTTCCAAATAGACATTATGAAGAAACAGACATTATGTCTCTACTTAAAAAAAATATCTTTATGCAATGCAAAAATAAAAATTACAGAAGTAAAACTAAGATAACACTTCATTTGATCTTTTTTAATGACTATTTCTGACAGCAGCACCAATCTAGCTGTACTGCTTCTGCACATAATTTCTCTAGTTCCAAGGAGGAAATCTAAACCTCCTGTATTTAGTTTGGAGACATTCAATCTTGATTGAATTTATGGAGAGAAAGAAGGAATTTTCTTTACATAAAAATACAGAAAACAGTGAAGGGAAAATTAGAACTTGTGGGGGCAAAATCGCTTGCATGCTGTGCAGGGGTTAGTCAAATATAAAAAGCACACTTAGAAACCAGCACTTGGCCAAGCAGGTGCCTAGCAACGAAATACTACACGCAATGTGGTTTTAAATAGGAGAGAAACTCCGCAGTTGTGTCGTTGGTAAGCAAAACAAGAATTCATGTTTGAAACATCACTTGCTACTGGTCTGTCAAATGTCAGAATGCTAAGGGGTGCTCCCATGACATCAAACTGAATCGCTACATTCTCCATCTCCTCCTATATTTTTATAGTGTCTGTACCTTCACTGTAGCCAAAGATGTTTTCCTGTTCTTCATGGGTTTTGTCTAAAAAGAATATTTTTAAAGAACTGACACTACAAATTTGTGATGACTAAGAGGCTGGAACACTTCAACCTTACATGTACCACAAACAGATGAAGATGGCACTCAAGATACATGCTGCATTTCAGTGCTGCCTGAAACGTGCTGTTTCCTTGAAACGTAAGCCAAAAATGTTTCCATGGTTAAACATGTCCCTGGGATAACTTCACGTCAATGCCTGCAACTTGGGGGAGTGTAGCAGAGGCTTAATTTGCCCTTTCCTTATTTTTCAACTTGATGTCCTGAAGAAAGATGCATGACTGAATATGCAGTTAATCACTGTAATTATGGACACTTTATAGTTCTGTGAGTTGAATAGGCATAGAACTATTCACAGTGACAAAATAATGTATAGTTTCATATATATATTTGTAACACTTGGAATTCAGAGCTTACATCGACATTAAGAGACTTACAGTCATTAAACCACATACGGTGACGGAAATAAAGTAAGAAAAAAGAGCAAAGGGAAAGCCTTTCTGTAGGAAAAGTTATTATGCACCTGTAAGTAATAAATGTCAATCCCACTACGTTTGTTCCCCTAGAAAGAGTAAGATCTTGCCAAATGTAAGAGACTGCCATGAAACCCCAAGAGAAAGAGTCATGAAAGAATTCTTCTGACGTACAAGATGAAGTTAAGCTATCAGAGTATATGAACCACCACAACTTAATAAATATAAAATGAAAAGAAATGTTTGAAATTGTCTAAAAATATAACAGTGCCAGTCATACTGAAAATGGAAAATAAAAATGGGAAGGGGGAAAAAAAAGAAGCACCAACTCGCCAAGTAAGATGTGAGTTCAAAATAACATCTTGCAACTTAAGCTATCCAACAGCAGTGTGTGAAGCCCTTCTTTTCTGCTTTCATGTTATAAAAGCATATTTTATCAATTTCTCCTATGATTTGGGGAATATTTTGCCTAGCGTAGCTGTTAAGACTGCTGGATTTTCTCGCAGATGATTATGTGATGCCGTCAATTATGTTATGCCAATGTCAGTGGAAGAGATCTAGAGAAGTCACTTAGGAAGTGGAGAGATTTTAGCAACAATCTGTGCAGCTCTCCTGCAAAGACTGTACTAGAGCAGGAGCAGAAGTGCAATCTTTATCTGGGCTGCAGCAATAAATCACATTTTCTGAATCCCATTCTGAAATCTCTATTCTTCTGGCAGAATACTTAGCAGTCGAATATGCATTAGACCACTTCGCAGCTATATGCAGCAGCCTATGGAGGAAACATAAAAAATGGATTTAAAAGTAGCCCAAACGTTCTTTAAAGTTGCAAGGAAGTCAGTAAGTTTACAGGGAACTACTGTGAAAATCTGGTTATAGAGATGAAAAATGGAATGGTTGTTTCCTAACAGAATGAGTTCTGGTTGCACAAGCTTGCCACCCATGAGGGCAGTTTTTTAGTGCGCATATTTCTTTCTTTTATTAAAATAATAGAAAAATATATTCATTCTGCATTTTAAAAAAAAATCCAAAATGGCTACAGCAGTTCTAACTCCATTTAACCCCTTTCTGATAGAGATCTCAAGCCATAATAACTACTAAACTCATTCATTTTGTGTGTGCACTGAAAAACTGCCCTCGTGGGTGGCAAGTTCATGTAACCAGAACTCATTCCATTAGAAAACAACCAGTATTTTTCATCTTGATAGCCAGATTTTCACAGTAGTTCCCTGTAAACTTACTGTTTAGGCATAGATAGACAGACACTCACATGTGGTGCTTGCTTACACCACTGACATTCTGTCTACGGAACACTATATTTCTCTTGGATAATGTTATTACATGTTTTATTGATGTGAACAACCTTGATTTTCAAGGACAATGACAGTTTTTGCATATTTTTACCCGGTTGGAAGAATTTGCAAATATTAATTCAGGTCTATGATCACTTAGCCTAATGGTTACGAGAACATACAGAAAGGGACATCACAACTTCTCTTGTAAATAATGTGAGGTGAAGAACAAGCATGAATTTAAGCTATTATTTCAGTTGCTCTTATCATATTTTGTACTCCACAAATAAGTAAAAGAAGCCGCCATAAGAAAACAACTCTACTTCACCTTTTTTTGCATGTGATCAACCCTATTTGAGCTGGAAGTGTGTAAGAAGTGTTTCAGGAAATGTGCAGGAAAACAAAAAGGATTTATGACAATTTCTTATCTTTCAAAATGCAATGTTTGAAGGTAGCCAGTAGGGTAAGGAAAGTGAACTTTCATATTTTCTCCTCTCCACACCTGTGTAACTCAACTGTTTGCTTTCATACGCTGACACTGACAAAGATTGACAGTGGTGGTGCAAAAGGCATAAACTTCTGTACTTTACCCAGCTGGATAAAGAAACAGCATGTACAGTTCCGTTTCCAGGTCCAAAATTAACATATTAATTAATTAATTTTGTTGCAGGCTATTATAAAACATTTCAGACCTCTCCTCAACACTATGCTTCACTCTCACTTGACTCTACCACTTCATTCCTTTCTTTTCCTGTTGCTTCTGTATCATGCCTATGATTGCCCTCTCACAAGATACCTGGTTAGATACCTCCCACACCCAGCCTGCACAATCATTTCTCCTCTCCCCTTCCCTCTTCTTGTACACCTCCCAGTAAGGTTCCTTTCCTCCTTGGTTTCTTTTCCTTCTTCCAGTCTTCAGACAATGAAATCCATCAGAAGCTACAGAAACCTCCTGCAGCAAAAGGAAGCTACTGATGAGGCTTCAACAGATACACCAGCTCTGGTGGCTGTAGGAGCTGATGAGGAACTGAGTCATTCATTCAGGTCCTACAAAAATCAGTGAAGGCCTTCACAGTCCTCCACAGCCCAAGTGTGCACAAAACAGAAGCCATCTCCTCCGCCTTCCCTAATGCCCAGCTAACCACCAGGGTATTTTCTCCCAGAGTTTCACTAAACCGGAATGCCTCACCAGCAGCCTAACTAGTCTATTCAAATGATTCGTTTACTGTAAAATTTGACACATAAGAGTGACCAATAACTTTTTAATAAGCAACCAAAACTCCATCATATCATAGATGAAGAGTTCTTTTGTACAGTAATAATTGGAGTTTTTCTTGTCAATACAGTCATTTGTTCAGTTTAATGTTCACCCAATATGCTTAATGCATTTATAATTGAATCTTTCACTGCTTGGCTATGAATAAAGGATTAGGCCTGATGCAAAAGGTCACACTGACCTTGAGAGCTATCAAGTTACAAGACATTTTAGCAATGTAGTAAACAACTTCAGTATGTCTTGGGAAGTAAAAAAGGATCCTAACAATAGAGTCAATCAGACAATCAGATGATATTTCATTGTACTAATAAAAAGTTTATTTTGTCTCTTACAGATATGTTAACACGGTGATTTTTATGTACTCTCTGTCAACTTGCCTACCCAGTTTACCAACTACAGCTATTTCTTTCCAACAGTTTCCATCATGTAAAGTTTGTAAACCCCAAAATACAAATGTTTAGTGATGCACATAAATGATACTCGCCTCATTACTAAATGACATCACCTACAATTATCTTTGAACAAACAAGATCATAGGTTTTTGTGGGCATAAAGATTCCAGCACTGCGTGTATGATGGGGCAAATGGCCGATGCCTTGGTGTACCTGCAATATTAGCAGCAAGCACAGAACAAACAGCCGATGTTCTCATGCTTGCTAGTTTGTTGTGACCTTGGATTCTTTATTGAGACCCATAGGTTAATAGGAAAGGAATGCACTAGGTGGAAAACGTGAAGATAAGGGGCACATCTGTTGAAAACAGGGAGTTGCACTCTGTCGCTGGACTGCGGGACTCTCACGGATAGAAATTCACTGGAACAGCTGTTACTAGATACAAAGGCACTATATAAGGTTTGCATTCTCTAAATAAAGTTGATCCCAATTGTCGCCCCCATCGATGAGGTCCATGCCTTAATTGCTACAGGTTTTACTTCCAGGTCTTCTGTAAATTAAAAGGCAAATAAAAATCCATTTAGAAATCAGAGTCTGTAAGAAATTTTCAGGGGGGAAATATGTCTCAAACATATGTTTCAGAGTTAATTCCAGTTGGAGAATCAGGCCCTATACTTACCTATAGATTGCTTAGTGATGCATTTCTGAACATAACAGGGAAAGAAACTCAGAAGCAACAAGAAAGTCAGCTTTTGGTAAATTCTGCAGATACTGCAAGTTATGAAATATCACAGCTCCACTCCTACATAAAAATCACTATTTCTTTTTTTCCTTCAGACTGCTTTCTGGCAGCTCTTGACAAAAATTGACTTTTTAATGGTCTGCATAAGCTCTGCTGACAAATTCACAACAGATATAACACCCATGTAAGACACATCACTGACAAATGACAATGCCCTCTAAGTTAAGATCACTGCTTCCATAATCCTGTATGCTTTTCACAACATCATCAGAATACATTTATTTATTCATGAGTTTCAGATGAAGATTAACAGTTATCCAAGTGCAGTTTGAAGATGGATGATGTCCTCTTCCTTATCATTTTCAAGATAAACCAAAACAACAGATTACAACACTGAGTGCCAATCACAGCAAAGCTCTTGCGGTAGGCTTCCTTCAACTTAAATGGATACATAGATACTTAGAAACTCACACAGATTTACAATCCCACAAATCACAAGCAACTTAAAGACAGCAAAAAAAAATACTGAAATGAAACCAATCTGGTCTGTCTAATCGAATGATTGGAAATGTAATAGGGATAGAATCTGATGAAGATATTTAAGGAAGCTCTGCTAAAGTGCCCTGGGACTCCGTGTGGCAAACAACTCCTTCGTACCTGTCACTTGGTGACTTGAGAAGCTTTAGGCATATCTACACAGCTACTGCAGGCTATTCAATACCATTAGATTAACTGCCAGTCTCAGCATGGTGAGCAGTGATGTCTTCTGAAATCAGAGCAAATTTATAAATTTATCAACCTCTCAATTTCCTGATGGAAAGAATATAACAATCTCTTAAAGGAGACAAACTAGGAAAAAAGTAAAACAACAGAACTTCTGTGTGCAGTTCTATTGGAAGGTCTAGATCCTTTTAATTCCTGCCAGGGATTTTCTCAAAGGCATCTTTTTTTTTGTTGTTGTTCCCCTAAAAGGAAGAAAACAAGATAAATGTGTGAAACAATTTCACATGCTCCCCCTGTGATACCAGACTGGCAAGGTGGGAGGAGGGAACTTCAGCAAGCGGCGTCTGTTTGTTTGAAGGGCAAGGCAGAAACAAGCAGATATGAGGAAATCCTATTCATATCTAAACGAAAAGCAACAACTTTTATAATGCTATTAGATGTAGGAACATCATCTTGGCATGAGATAAAGAAAAGCAGCACGCAAGCAGCTTGCACACAGTAACACACCACAGCACAGCTGCCTTAGACTAGGTAGTGATGGCTTGGCTCAAGCATCACTGTTAGCAGTGGGATTTTCAGAGCATGAAGCAGCAGATGTGTGCACTTGGCTGTATCATAGTAGCTCCAATTTCTAAAATCTGGGAAGTAAACACAAATTTGAACTTGTTTTCTACTTCCTTTACTTAATCTATCAAGAACACTGACATACACTTCACACCATACAACAAGGTTGGCAAAATATGTAATTTTTAAGACAGTGTTGAAGACTTGATATCAAACCCTATTCTGTCCACCTAACCAAGTAATTCCATGGACACTTATAGATCTAGTCAGGTAAGCTGAATATAAGTGTCATAAGAAACTGAAAACCTACAGCTACTAGTTGTTTTTGACCAGGAAATCTGTAATAACTCTTTCCAATACTGGTAGATTTATTTGGAATCTGAATTATAAAAGCAATTTTCAATAATGTACCAGGTGTGTGAACAAGCCTTTTCCATAATAACACCACTTATTTAAGGGATGATACTTCACAGAACACAATCACATTTGAAGGGTTCTTATTATAGTAACTCCTCTGTAACTGGAGCATTAAATAAGTTCTACTGTGTTATTAAAAAGTCTTGAAAATGCTCTTTGAAGTTACTTAAAGTTAGATTATGGCTCTGTCACTTCTTTTAGAAGAAATGAGAATAGAGAAGTCGAGAATTACAGCACTGGCATGACAGGTCCTCTGCAGGCAACCGTGCCTGCAAGCAAAACACCAAAACTCCCTCATGCCTAATGTTCTCTCCCAAAGCAAAGCTTCTCCAAGGACATAGCAAACCTCACTTACTGCCTTCTAAGACTAGTCATACCTTTTCTGACCACTCAACACAAAACTTTGTGCATATTGCTGCACTGCTTTCTGATGCCTTCAGGCGAGTCTTCTGCTTGTGAAGCAGAACAAGAAGGGTAGAGGAAGCCAAGGAGAGGTTCCTCCCTAAAACTGGTTGATCTTTGATGCACATTAATCCCTTCTTATTCACTGTATTTGTCATATTTCATTTGATATTGCTGAGGAAAGAATGATGACATCTTTTGTCTTATATCTTACCACCTGCTTAAGTGTCATCCTGTTCATTGGAGTTCAGATGGTAAGAGGAAGAAGACTGACACAAACTTCTCCACTAAATATATCAGCCACAGAAACCTGGCTCTGCCTTTCAAATTCAAATTGTTTAGAAAAATGGAAGTAGCTAAACCGACTAAACAAAATTTCTGCATTCTGCTTACCTGCATCCTACCAGCTTCTCCAAGAATTTACTACACATGTAGTTAAAAGAAAAATAAAACCCAAATTGAGGTAGGAACACTATTAAGGTTTAACAAAAATTCAGTTGATAAATTACAGCTAAGTATGCAGCAGTGTTATGAAGATATGTACACAAACAAAAGAAGTGAGAGGGTTATTTTCCACTGAAAAGCAATGGGAGGCAGTGAGATTTCAGCACACTAAGGGAGTTTTTCAAACTGTGTGTAGTACTTGCAATTTGTGTTCCTACTGACTGTGCAACTCCCCCATATGCTCTACACTGAGAACCTCCTCAACTAACTGGTGTAATTTTAAACCCCCAAGAGTGCTTTCGACAGAGATGTGCAATTCTTCCCAGTAGAACTTCTCAGCTTAAAGATCAAGAATCTGTTTGAAACCCTGTGGCACCATAAAGAAATCTTGAGTTTAGCTCAGAAAATTAAGAGCATAAAAATCAACACATGTAGAACCCTGGAAATTTAGACAACAGACATTTAATGTTCTCGGGTTTCTAATCTGTAGTGGGAAGCAAGACTAATCTACTTCACCAGATAATGCTGATAAATTTAAGTCTCCAATCTCAGTGGATAAATGAATCAATAACTTTACTCCAAACTTGTAGGCATGCCCTGGTAAGTTTTAAAATCAAATTCTTCTTTATGCCTGGCTTCCTAACAGTGGCAATTCATCAGATGTCCTTCTGCTATGAGCAGACAGTGAAAATTCAAGTGAAATTTTTGTCCCAGGATAGCCAGAACAAGGCATCAATAGCAATATTCTCTGGTTAAAGCTTCATAATCCCAATGTTCACAAATTTCTTTATACATAAGCATGCGACTGACAGCTTTGCAAAATTAATTAATGCAATTTTTCAACCAAATACAATGATTAGTCAACACAAATGGCCACAACAGTTATATACTTTAAATCCTAAGTCTAGCAAATGAAGATCAGCAAGACTGATACACTTTGCCATTACAACTGAAAAGCTCTAACACGCTAAATATAACTTTATTCAAGATTATGGCCAGTCAAATACAAAATAAGCTGCATGCGATATGTGAAGGTAGATAATCTCTATATCTTTTAATGTACACAATCATTAACTTGATTTCCACATGGACCAGAAATAATTTAGCACGTTTACTGGCTGTTTAGAAGCAGGAAAACTGAAAAGTATAGCTCAGAAGTGAAAACAACACTACATAATGTGGTAAACTACATTGCATAATCCGTTATTAAACCAAGAAATGTTTTGCCAAGGTAATTAAAATTACTACTAATGGAAAGCATCTCCACTGCTTGTTCTTATACTGTCAAATCAGCAATATAAACAATCTACTTACAGGAACATATGAAACACTCAAGGTCCTCTGCAAGTGGGAAAGTAGTCAGTGGGGGGCCATAGTGCCATATGAGACAAGTATTTCTCTCGCCTTGGCTCGTGGGCAGCGGGCATACTAGCTTCCCTAGTGCTTTGCAGTTCCCTGCACAGCAAGCAATTAAGTGCAAGCCTGCTCCTGCTCACCAGATGCAGTAATCAATATACAAACTAGTCATTAACTATTCCAAAATACATATAATTCTGTAAAAATGAAAGCAATGTGTGCACAGGTTTACAGGAAAGAAAGCAGATAGTGGTACCTTCTCAGGCACAGGTAACTCTCTTAAAAGAGCTCATGCAGCAACAGCAGGTTGTGAATTCAGGTGGAAAATGGGCAATTACTCTTGGTTTTGCATAGAGGAGTTTTTCTGCAGAACTAACCTTCCCAATCTTAGCACTGCCAAAATAATTACTTTTAGCATTTTAACAGTTCAGTCATTGACAGTGTCTTAGATAAATGGCATGGTGGACAAAGAAACAACCAGATGTTAATTTGAGTTACAAAGCCATGTTCAAGGGCAGTTGCTCACCCTCTCTCTCTCATCAATTTTATTTTGAAGTCTCAATCAGATTAACAAAAATGGGGAAAAAGAAGTGCTAGATCCAGCTTTTTCTCATCATAAACATTCATAGTCAAACAGTTCTGTACTCCATTAACAGTCTCAACATTTTCAAACAGAGGCCCTATTCTCAGACTACTTATCTCAAAAAGATACATCTTTTGTTCAATGAACTTTGTAGAAAATCTCAAACACATAAATCCAGGATTATTATACCAGTGGGCTATTTTTTTGCCTTAACAGCAGAAGAAACTCAGAATCAATCATTCTATGGTATATCTGAGAGCTCACTGGTAACCTCTAACAAGACTGAAACTATGGCTCCAGGAACACTCCTTTTCCTAAGGTATAATTTCATAACAAATTAAGTTCAAAAAGCCTGATTCATTTTAGTAGACCAAAATTCTATGTTCACATCAGTCAATAGTGAAAGAACCTACCTAATAAACTGAGACTGCAAAGTACTTAAACTTCCTATACTAATATTTTATATATATTCTTACATTTTTCCTCCAGTCAAGATGGAAAAACACCAGATTTGCCTAACTCCCCACAGAAAAGCAATTCTGATATCTGATTAACTTGTAAAAGACACTCCTACTCCAGTTTTTTCACAGTTTGTCTGCCAGAGCTATACCTACAGCAAATTGCTGCAAATAAATTGATGGCAGATTTTGGAGAGTTACGTCCTCAAAACACTTCCCTAAAGCAATGTGACTGATGACAAATCTGTAGCGATCTCTTCCAAACAGACTGTGTCGCCCGTTTGTTTTCAAATTCTCTGATGTCCTCTTCCTTCAGAAGGATGTTTTGCTACTGTTAAGAAACATCCACCTCCTAATGATGGGGATGGTGGAATACAGAGCATGCTTATTTGATTTGCAGGTGCCACAAAGCCCAGAGGGATGCTGAGTGCCCTAAGGCATGGAGCAGACTCAAAATTACCCATAGTCACAGGGGATACTTTCTGGAGTGATAGGGTGCTACTCACAAGGCACTGAAAACATAATACGTTTAAGCTTGACAATTATGTGAGTATAGGATGGGGGGAAAAATTGTGGATGAGAAGATCAGAGGTAATTGTACTGATGTGAAAAGCTAGACAGTATTTATATGTATGGATGGATACAATCATGTATGTGCACATAAGCATGCCTTCAGGACACTGAAAGCTTGCATCCCACTCAGGCTCTAGGAAAAGGATCTGACTGGAAACACATAGTCTACAAAGGAAACTTGAGTCACCTAGGAGCCTCCAGCCTGAGAAACAAAGACTTTAACAACAAGGAAAGGTGCTGCAGAGAGGAAGGAACAGCACATTTTCCAGGTTCACTGGGGACAGAAAGGGAGGGATGAGTTTGCAGGGCAATTGGAAAGGTCCAAATGGGGCACTAGGGAAAAAAAAACCAAAATAAGGACAGCAAAGCATAGGTAAAGTTCACAAAGATGGTTGAATCTTTTTGAAAAGTATGTGTTAGGGACGTGGGACTGAGGATCTTTGTGAAAAGTTTGGTTTAGAATTTTTCAGAGGAACAAGAAGGGGAAAGAGGTTAAGGCAAATTGTTATCTTCTGACAGGAGTCCAACAGCTTCCCATTACATTGATTACATCCAAAGCAAAAGCAATCACATCCAGGTTTTCCCCTGGATTTACACCATTAAAGGACAGGTGAGAATGTGGTGGTGAAGTTACGGATGCATATGCACCTACAGGATAGTTATACTTTTAAAAAAAGAGTGACTCCAGCCCACAGAATATTGCTAAATGCCACTTTCTTAACTGTCAAATCATCTGTTAAAAAACAGTGTGTACCCTATCTGTTTATACCTAATTGTGTATTTTCCTAAAATTAGCTTTCCTACGACACCAAGCTGAGGCTTTTAAAACTCTGTTCTTCCGTCACAGCTCCATATCCAAATCTGGCAAAACAGAAAAAATTCTCACTGGTTGAAATGTTCTGTCCAAAAGTTATTTAAATAAAAAATGTCTTTTGAGTCTTTTGGTAGATTTCCCCCCCCTCTTGTGTATGTATAGATTTATTGCATTTTCTGGGTTTAATTCTTCATTAAAAGCAAATAAGCAAACCAAACTGTTTCTTGTTAAATGTTCATTTTCAGAACATAGGAAATGTTTCATAAATGTTTCCTAAGAAGTCAAATAATGCTTTATTCACATTTCTTTTTTATTCTGATAAATCAAACAAACTTCATAAATACCTCACTAAAATATATATGCAAGCACTAGTGTGTTTGGAGGGTGGGAGGCTGCACAGCTTGTGACTAGCAGAAGAGATTGCTCCATTTGCAAGGGAACGATCCTGCTCTGAAAGCCGGAGGAAGGATGGGATGCTGCTGTCGGCAGTGCAGGGGACGAGGAGCTGACAGCTGTGGCTGTGTGGGAGTTGAGATGCACACAGCATGACAAATTTCTGGGCTAGGAGTGGGAAGAAGACATAGAGACGAGGTAGCTCATGGGTGAATATGTGGGAAGAAATGGAGAGACAACGAGGAGGCTCCTCCAAAGTAACTGCTGAGACCCTCTGTCCTGCTTCTGAATTGCAGAGGAGGTGGAAGCTTTCCTGACTCCTAGGGTGCACGCATATCCGCCCCAAATTCTAGCTTGGGCACTTCTGAATGTAACAATAATGGCAGCAATATAACAACTTGCACAACATATTTTAAAAAAAAGCTAAAATCACCCCAGTTTACATAAATGAAGAGTTCAGTGCAAGAGAGAATGTGATGTGACAAATAAAGACTGGAGATAAGGTGGGAATTGGAAATGACAGCTGTAAAGAGCCCAAAACCCTCAAATAAACTACATTCCAATTGTGTAGTGCCCTTGAAATAACATGGCCTTGAGATTGGCTGCCTCAGATAAAACAATAGATTTTGTGACTCACGACAGAAACCTTAACACTAAAATATACCGCAGAACTACTGAGCATATCTTTTTTAACAAAGTGCTTCTTACCAGGGACTTATCGTCCCAAGATCAACTGTAACCTTGACATCTGCTTATTTTCCTTTAGAAAACTACCTTGCTTAGTTATTACCTACTGAAAGCATGATGGTTGCCAGTGGGTAGAAGGGGTGCAAACTACTAAGGAAGTGTCACAAAGTGGTAACAGCGTAGCTGCAGGAGGACACTTTGCCGAAACAAAAAATAAATACTGGCAGTACAGAGGCCATTAAAAAGTAGAAATTTCTGATTTTCCAAAGCAAAATATGAAGCTAGCCTTGGACACCCTCACTCTACAGAAAATTTCCACTAAATACAATCCTTTGCTTTTCATACTGCTTTGGCTCTCGTTTAGCAAAGAGTGGAAAGGGAACGGCTGTCTCTGCCTGCTGCCAGGAAGAAGCAAGTGGTGGTTGAATTGAACCTTCTGCCCTCCTCACCAGTAACCTCTGACAGCTGGTGACAACCAGAAGAAAGAATTTTGCTATGCACAGCTTTGGTGAAATACTCTGCAGAGCTGCAGGCTGCCAAAGGTATTTCTAAAGCTTGTGTTAACGATACCCATGTGTTTTTTTCCAAAACTTTCTTCATTCCATATGTGCCACTGAACTGATCAATGGGAATGTAATCACCAGCGTCTCTCCCTCCTGCAGCTAACAACTTCATGCTGGAAGGTCATTAAAAGTGTTTAGTGCAGAAAGAAGCAGCCTACTCAGCCACTGCAGATCTGTCAGCACAGCACAAGTGTTTCCTCTCTTGCTCCTTAATTGCATAGCACAAAACTTGTACAAGGGAAGCAGTGGAGAAAATCAGACAAGGGCACATAAGCCAAGAGGTCAAGCACTCTCAATCTGGTTTGCTGAGCTATGCCTGCTGGCTCTCTCCTGGGTCTGTACATCTCATAATACTGTTTTCTTCTAATGTACATATGGGATGCCCACCATGGAAGGACTTCAGCACCTCCCAAGTACTAGTTTTATAAACATAAGTTTTGACACCTCCCTCTCCTCTCCTTCCTTCAGCCCTATATACAGTTCTCTGAGATTTTTCTGCATGTAATGAGGTGCCAGTATAGGTGCAGAGATGGTGAAAGGAATGGTGGCTCCTTCATAATGCCATGAGGTTTATGGGGATCAAGGTAATGTAGTCAGTAACTCACGGCTGAGCATGTTGCAAAGACGATAAATGCTTTAAGTCTGAGGTAGGAGACACTGCAGTGGAAAGACCAACAATTGCAGAAGGCAGGGGAAAAAAAATACACAGTGAAAGTTCCCTGATTGTGATTATGCCATCTTAAAATGGATATTTTTCTGCCAAGGCAAGCTGAAAGATGAACTTGGCTTTCCCTTCTCACCCTGTTACAAAACCCCAACTCTTGTGCTCTTGGTTTCAGACAATGCTTATTTCTTGCAGCACCTTGCAGAAATACCCTTCGCGTAGACCTATACTTAGCCCTGAATTTAGCCTCAGAGCATCATCAGCTGAGTCTTTCTTGCAGTTACTCCCACAGCCAAACCTAATGTTTTTTGCCTCTTTTCCAACATCCTTTCCAAAATCCTATCAGATCAATTGGCAAAAACATTCACAAGCTCTTGCCTGGCTGCCAAACACCCCTGAGAGCCATCTTCCCCTTTCCTTGCATTGCTCAAAATGCTGTTAGCAAAATCTTCTCAGCTGCCCCTATGCCACTGCAACCTGATGATAAACAGTTTTGCTTCAAGATTCCAAACTCCTAGCTCACAACTGTGGTCTTGGCTATTCCTAATATCGCTTTCATTTTATTTTAATTTCTTCCCTCTCTTCCTCCTCTGTGCTGCACCTCTTATTTCTTCCTTCCTCTTGAGTACCACTTCAAGACTAACCTGATTGCCTTCTATGACAAAGTGTCTCAGCTGTTGGATGAGGGAAAGGCTGTGGATGTGGTCTTCCTGGACTTCAGTAAAGCCTCTGACACAGTTTCTCACAGCATTCTGCTACAGAAACTGTCAGCCTCTGGCCTGGACAGGCGCACACTCTCCTAGGTGGAAAACTGGTTGGATGGCCGGGCCCAGAGAGTGGTGGGAAATGG
>WAAB01011567.1:160955-240421 GCA_013389865.1 Piaya cayana | reverse complement strand
ATGGTTTAGTGTTTGATAGGAATGGTTGGACTTGATGATCTGGTGCGTCTCATCCAACCGGGCTATTCTAGGATTCTATGATTAAGAGCAGAAAGATCTGCTGTTCGCAGATTGAGAAACACTGCTTCTGCGAAAAATGTTATTTATAAGGATTGGAAGGTTTTTTACTGATCAGCATTTTGGGGTAGTCTTTGGTGTTGCTGCTTTTGTTTTCAAATAGATTTCTGAAAGTTAGTTTTAAAGGACAACAAAAGGGAAACAGTTCAACCAAAATGGCTTTAGGAAAAAAAACCCACCAAACTCTTTGGAAATATTTTTCAAATATAGATATATGACAAGTTCTGCTAACCCTCCAGGCAACTAAGTAACCAACAAGCAGTGAATGCATTTTCCATAGCTTCTGTGTTGGGATAATTCATCCTGCTTTGGTTTTAGGCACATAACTCTTTGGCATAGGGAGAACTTACTCTTCCAGAATTAGGTACGCTGAATCACACCTTTCAGGATACATCACTTCAAGTACACTGTGTGAGTACCTGCAGTGTCTGTTGAACTATAGAGCTCCTAAAGCATCATCCACTGCAGTGCTAAAAACAGACCGCTTGCTCCTCAAGTACCAGTCTCCATTTAGGGCAATTCCTTGGAGTCTGTCTTATTTATTTCAACAGTAAAAATATATCCATCCTTTGGATAGATTCTGACCTTCTTTTTAGAGGTAGATACAGAAAAGGTTGATGTTACCAAAGAAAACAATATCATTACAAGGCATTGTGCTGATGTTGCTGTTAACTGGCTACCTACTGCTATGGGCTGGATGGTAATTGAGGGAAATGTTTTTGCAAGGATCTGAAGCATCATTTTTGTGTGCTGGAAGCGCTACAGTTCTTAGAGAAGAATTTATAATAAAGCAAAGTAAATAACACTCAGGTTTGGGGTTTTTTTATTTCTGAATTATTGGGCCAGTTGTATGTGGTCAGCAGGTCAGGAATCTGGCCCACTCATCATCAGTAGAGGCAGAGAAAGGCTGACATTCCACTGATATTTGACCCTAAATAATGTATAAAACTGCTGTTTATTTTCCTTTGCCTTGTAAGACATGTGTATTTTGTTTATATAACTAAAACAATAGAAATTCAATCAAAAACACAGGTTTTGCTAATAGATAATAAACTCAAAGCTTATTCTGATCTACTGTCTAGCAACTAGAAAACAGGCAGCAGCTAGATTTGAATATGCACAAAACATTAGTAAAAGTTTGGCATCTTTAGTTTCAAAAACACAGGGAAAGATCCATTTTTTTGTCACAAACAACAATGTGTGAGAGAATTGTCTCCAGCCAGAGGGATGGTAAGATTCTCAGCCTACAGATCTGCCTTAGCTTTGTTCCTCCATCGCCAACAAGATGAAGAGTGGGCAACAATTCACTGTTTCCCTTTATTATCTAATCGGAAAGGGATGGCAGTGTAAAGGGAATAATCATATGGCAGCGTCTGGATATGACACTTTAATTAAGGGGATACAAGTCCCTCAAAGCAGCAGTTCCTCCTCACGGCAAGTTCCTAAAACATACCTGGTGTAAAATCTTGCCCCATCAATGGTGGGTTCATTCATTATTTGTAGCAGCTTTTAAGAAACTTGGAAATAAAATGTATGTTTTCCTACTAGTTGCAAAACCTTCTTCACCTGGCAAAAATTCACTTGCTTTCCTACTGCTCTTAGTCGTAAAAGCACTATTCTAGGCAAACTGACAGACTGTGCCCACTGTATTTTCATTGTGGGAACTGTGGGAAGTCCAGAGCTCTCAGCAACACTGTCGTATCTTAAACTGAGCCCTGAGAGGTCTCTAGGCTTCCAGACAAATGCCTTATCTGGATATTATTGCCACTGTTAAAATGAAAACAAAATTACTTGTTTCTGAAAAACATATAAAAATAGCTATGGAGCTGTAAGATGACATTTCATTAATATCACTTGCATTGTAAATATTACAAGTTAATTAAAGAAACACTAAGCAAAGTATGTTTTTAGTTTGATTTATTTTAATTGTTCTCTAAAGAGTGCAATTTAATATGACAATCATTCTTTGTATTTCTGTAAAATTTTAAATTGCTGCAACTACCTGAAGGGAGGTTGTAGTGAGGTGGGTGCTGGTCTCTTCTCCTGTGTAACAAATGACAGGAGAGGAAATGGCCTCAAGTTGCACCGTGGGAGGTTTAGACTGGATATTAGGAAATATTTCTTTACTGCAAGAGTGGTGAAGCATTGGAACAGACTGTCCAGGGAAGTGGTACATCCCTGGAGGTGTTCAAAAAATGTGGCACTTTAGGATATGATTTAGTAGGCATGGTGGTGTTGTGTTGATGGTTGAACTTGATGATCCTAGAGGTCTTTTCCAATCTTAAAGATTCAGCGTTTTTGTTTTTCTTTTAAATATAAAGCATCAAAAGCTGGAATGAAAAGGAAAATAATAGTCTATCAAATAATTATGTGACTCATCATAAAAACAAACTATTTTTTTTATATACTCACTCATTATGTCATGTTCTTGACTGATGGGTGCCTAAGCATTACTCTCCAAAAAAGTGCTTTTAAAACCAAGATCTTAATAGTCAATCAGATGGAATAAACTACTTCATCTGCCTCATGTGCAAAACTCTGACCATAGTGGAATAAGAGAATATAAATGAGAAACCAAGAGTTTTAAGATTATGGCCGGTGAAAAACTTCCACCTGCCACATACAAATTGACTGTAGGGAACTTCAAGTGATACACCCATGTTGATAAAGCTCTTAAGAGCATGGTGAGCCACAATGTAAGCAGGTTCTACTTGAACAGGAGTTGACCATGATCAAATGGAAACACTTTCCAGTTCTCCTTCCTTCATCTCCACTATGGGTCTGCTTATCAATCAAATTTAAAAAAAACCAAAAAAACAAACAAAAAAAAAAACCAGAAAAAATTCAGTGCATGCAAAACTTAAAAAAAAAAAAGACCTTTATACAATTTAAAAAACACTATTTCAAATTCTAGAGATGGACTACTAAAACAGTAAAACCACTGCAGCAGTTGTATCATTTTAGCTAACTTCTTTTCTATGTTTTCTATAACTCATTGATAGGAAAAGAACCCCAACTGTTTTATTTAGATAAAAAAGAAAGTTGTTGAAACAAAGAAGCACTAGACTGTATTTTCATTCTCCAGAAATGCGAATGTCAAAATACAAGAGCTATTCTCTAAAAGATTTGTTTTCTTACTTGCTGGTGAGGGCATGACTCAACTAGCACTAAAGGCAGTCTCCAAAATGTCTGCAAATGGTGACTGAAAAGCAGCATACGCCAAATACTGACTTACGATTGAGCAGTTTCCAAAGTGGGGTGCTGCTAGTCTGAAAAATGTTTAGGGATCCACAAACAAAGGAAGCTGGAAAAACCCCTGACAAACTCAAAAGCAGCCCATTCACATTTTAGTTATCAAAGCAGTTAAGTTTCAGAGAGTCCCCTGTCCCTTTCCCTGTTGGAGAGAGGCTTTCTAAGGCATTTAATGAAGAATGAGCAGTGTAGTTTATTTACTCCTGAAAACTCTCCACAATTTTCATTCTGAGCTCTGAAAAACAATCAACAATTTTATGCCACAGGGCCAAGATTGCGCCAAAGCATAATACTGCACAAAGCAATATTGATGGGGTTGCACAAACAGGAACAGCAGACAATGATACACTTTAGATAGGAAGAAAATAACACAGCAGAATTAAAGCCACAGGTAGAATTTTAACTAGTCTGAACATAACATCTGAAACCATTTTTATGCCATTTAAATTAATGCATCTTTAAATATTCTTTAAGATGCTTCAGTTTCTGGTCTACATAGTAACATTTAAAACTAACTTGTGTACAATACTGCTTTCAAATACATTACTTCTTTTATTGTCCCTTTTACTATCATTCTTCCAATAAGCTTGAAAATAAACCAAACAGAAATCATTGCACAAGGAAGACATATTTATGATTAATGATTTCCAAATATTATGATGTGAACTTATAAGAGTAACTCTGTTAATTTCTTGGGAGAAAAGAAAAAAATGGCTTGGAAAAAAACAAATTTATTTTTATACTTTATCCAAATAAAACATCTCCAGAAAAACTGCCCACAGCCCCATGCTGACATTTAAAGCTGGACTATGTATGGTGATCCATATTTTGTATTTTTATAGTTCAGGATTTAGTCTGTGACTTCGGTCACAGAAATCCAGAATCATATCCAGAGCACTTTTACATTTGGTTGGGATGGGGGTCTTGGGGAACATGGGTATTATTTTTTTTCACATTGTGTGAAAATTTAATATAATAGTCATGATAGACATGACAGATACAAAGTCTTCAGGGACAGTAAAATGTTTTAGTAGAATGACTGAAGTGGTTGGAAAAGATATAAATTTCTACTATGGCGCATTTTGCATTACACCATCTAGGGTATTCCCTTAAAAATATGTCTAGATCATTACAGCTTTCCAGCAAGGAAGAAGTTGCCTCATTATCAATAAACTATTCAAAGTGATGATACACACAGCATTGTCAAATGTGGGAAATCAAGAAAGAGGATGTAAAGGAAAAAGAGAACACTGTAGATTTCGGCTAACAGACTTTCAGTTCAAACCTTCTTGGCAGAGTAACACATCAAAAACTGCATTTTTTCAAAGCAGTCACGAATAGCTAAAAGACAAGACTACGGCTAAACATCCGTGTGTGTGCGTCAAGGGGCCAAATCCTGTCACATCACACCATAAAGACACACTGTTAAAACTAGAAAACTTGCTGTTATACAAGACCAATCCATAGTTACTGGAGCACTTCTGTGCATACAGAGAGACGTTCCTACCTCCTGCTGAAGGTGCTCACATGGTAGAAAAGCAAATTGCTCTAGAAGAAACCCCTTCTTTCTGACCCTGGAAGACAGGTAAAACCACCTTGTTGTTTTCTTCCTTTCCCCACAACCCATGTAATTCACAAGAAAAATGTTGTGACAGCGGCTCCAAGAAACATCCTTCTCTCCAGAAAAATAAAATACTAAGGTATCCACGTCTTTGGTTATTTGGCTCTAAAATACAGAATAATCTGTATACGTTCATTTTAATACTGCACAAATGCTACTTCCTAGTTCGCAGAAGCTATTCCTTTATTCAAATATCTCCCAAATGTGCTTAGTTTCTTTCTGCACTGTTACCTATACATCTGTTAGAAGTATTTCTACCCACAGAAGATTATTCAAAGCTCTTGAACTACTCTGCCACCAAAACTTAATTCATTTCATGATTACATGCAAAACTGAGTCTTTGAATGATTTCAATCAAATGACATTGAATTGTTATCAGCCCTATAATAACTACAAATATTTTCTTAAAGTGTGGTAGAGATGTATATAGAACTGAGATGTATAACCTAAAGTTCAATTTCTCCACAAAGAATACTTAACTAGTGTTGGCACATGTACATTTATTTTTAGACTGACAGTATTTATGGAAAGCTACATAAATCCAAGTTTTGTGGACACTGAAAGTATTCATCAGTTCACATCAAATTCAAAACCAGAAGGGCCAGACCTTCAGACAGACAACCTCAATGTAGCTCACGTATCTGGCAAACAAATACAGAAAGAACATCCCAAACACATCTTAATTCTCCTTTCTCAGGAACACTGGGTCACTTTGTTTCCACAAGCTTCACATTTTAAAACATTTCAGTACAAAGGTATTAAAAAACCAGAATTAATTTCCACATGACTTACTTGACTACACTGATGGCTCATAGCAATTACAACTACATAGCCTCTGCCACCAGCCCATGGCTGAAGTTTAAAAAAAAAAAGAGAATAAATGACGAACTATCCTGTCTAGATATATGCAATATTTTCAGTTACAAAAACTTCCTGGAAAATTGGTAGTTTTCTAGTAAGGAGGTATATATATCTTCTGATATTAGTGGTTCTAGGTTTCAAAATACAAATAATATTCATCTTCCCCAGCTTTTGTATTAATTTTAACAATAAAAATCAATAGCTTTGAGTGGAAGATAGCCCAAAGTACAGATTTACTGAGTTCTATTAGTAACAATAAAAAGATAAAAGAGATAAAAATTCAGATATTAAATTTAAAGGCAGCAAAAACCCACCAGCAGATGCTTCATCCAACCTTGTTGTAGTTATACAAATGTAGAAGATATCCTACAAAAGATGACCCTATTTTCCATAATTAAGTTCTTCAAAGTAGAAACCTAGGTGCAAGAAATTCCAAACCAAATCCAAAACAGAATTTCACAGCACGCACTTTCAAAATCTGCATCCCATGTACAGCTATAAACAATGTGGGGGAAAAAAAGAACATACATTGTTTGAGAGGCATCTAAAATGGAGAGACTGTACCTACTAAGAAACTAGACATCTGAAGTTTTGGGTCAATATATCTCATGACAGCTGCTAGCTAGGGAGAATCCTGCAGTGACAATTAACAGATTTGGCATCCTAACCCACATAAACCTTAACAGACGCCAGAAAACCTCTTTTTCCCATGTAATTTGGCTGGAGGAGATTGACTAGGTCCTATTTTGGTGGTTATCTTTGCAAGGTCTACTTCCAAAATGCTCACAGAAGTGACACCTGATGCCATGTGAGCACTAGCTTGCCAAAATCCCTTATCAACATAAATACCTTCACAATCTTCAAAACTGAACTGCACTGGGCTGAGAGTCCAGAAATTTATTTCCTTTACACAGGAAATGAGATATTCTTGAACTTCAGGAAGAACTTTATTTTTTTAGGCTTCAGTAATTCAGGATATTTCTTCTCCCCTTTACTGCAAGTCAGTCATTGCTCTCTTCATTGCAGAATTGCCTAACCAAGACACATTTGATTCTTTAAGGGTTGCAGTTTTGATCATGTACCATAATGGCTATGGAAGCAGCTTGCAGAAGTCATTTTGAAGAGAAAAGAGAGTTTTAAAACTGATAATTTTTAGATTATTTGGAGTACAGTGAACAGATGAGTAGCCCAGGCAACCTTTAATAAGACAGAAGGATAAGGCAGCACAAAGAACACAATGTTGAGCATGTGAGGGATGTTAAATCATTATGTTCCTATTCTGCACATCCAGCATGAAGACAACTGTGGTCTTCCAAGACTGTCAACTGTCAATTTATTTACTTACAATGTTCCTGTGTTGAAGGACCATTCTGAATGTCAGATACCTGTTACATTTCATAGATAGCAGCATCAGCAACTGCAAAGCAGAGGTATATGGCGAAAGTGACTGGTAACATACTTGTCACCAATAAAACTTCTTGGAAGGTTTCAGCAAAGCAGTTTAACAGAGTTCAGTGGTATAATACCAAGATGAAATGAGCAAATAAAAAAGTCCTCAAATTAGCAGGCTTGGATTTTCATATAAAATACATACGGTTTCTAAACTACTATGGTAGCATTCATCACTTTGCCTTAAAAAATTACTACCTCCTTCCCCATTTTAATATTTTTATATTGCATGCCATTTTGTACCTTAAAAAGAGAGTGCCAGTTAATTTTCTGAATTTTTCAGAATGTTTACCATTCTTTCTGTGTCACTGATTTCTTTTCCCCCAATAAAACTTCATTAGGGTTATTACACAAAGAAAAACTTGTATTTGCCTGTCTGCTGTCTTCTGGCAAAATGTGAAATGTCTCTCTATGCGTTACTAATATTTTGGTATTTTGGAATAGACAGAACTGCAAAATTAGTACTAAATCACATAACAAAAGCAGAAGCAACCTATGCAATCACAAGGCTCCTTCTTGATTACTATATAGTCTCATCCTCTTTCACAAACCTATTTTGTTTTGAATCACTGAAAAACAAAGAATCCAAGTACTAGGTTCAATATTTAATTGTTCTTAGTAAAGAAACTATTAGCAGAAGAAAATAAAAGCAGAAAGTAAAATGCCAGTCTGGATGATGTGTTTTACGGCCTCAACAGCGCAAATCTCTTAAGCCCTAGTGAATTCCTGATGCTTTTCTAGAACACACAATTATTATTGTAAGCCTGTGTTAAGAGTGGCACTTTCCTATTAAGATAAACTTTCTCAGTCGTGGTACTGGCTTTGTTAGTCTAATACTGCCTTCAAAGGCTGTTGCCTTTCTGTTACTGGACTTCATTTTTTAATCTCTAAAAATATGATCAAAGGCTGACCAAAGATTTCAATTTAAAAACCGCAGTTTTGGCAAAACTAGATATTATAGTTTATCTATACAGATACATGCCCACTTCGAGAAAGAACAAACTAAATCTAAAACTAGATCTAACATCCTGATCATGTATCACAGAGGGAATGAAAACTTGTAGAACTTCAAGAGGGACAGGGGAGCTGTTTATCACCTTTCATGTTTCAGCTATTTTAAAGTTGCCTTTCTGATTATCGTTACAGATTATACTTTGAGATTTAGTTAAATTCTGAAGTGCTAAAAAGTGTACTCATCTTGCTTCTTGGGAACATACCAGCACCATAACTAAATGCGCCATGTAAAAGTAACACTTCCTAGTTTTCCTACTTGTTTTGTGACCTACATAACATGTTTCATAACTAACTTTTTTCCTTGGTAACAAAATACATACATGATAAAGAATTTAAAGAATCAGGAATTAATGACTTGGGAAGTCAACTTCTATCATAAATCCAGTGGAATTAAGCACATAAACTCCTTAAGTCTTCTAAAAAATCTTAGGCATTGCTCCTTAGAACACTTATCTCCATACTCAAAACCTGAAAATCCATAGAGGTGTCCTCTGTAGGTCAGCTATCAAAATATTTAACAGGAAAGGATTTGTTTTACAGTTTGAATAACAGTCCAAATTAAATCCAGTCAGAACAGATGTTTCGACACCTGTAGATGCACTTGATTCTGTCAAACTGAAAATGATTCCTGTAATTAAGACATATATGGATCAAATCTGTTTGGTTTTTTTTTTTAAAATAAAGTCAGTTTTTTGAAGCCTAGCTTTATTAACATTTTCATCCATTTTGAAAAGACAGTACCTAGGAAAGGTAGGAATCAGCATTGGGGATCCAGAGGGACTTACATATTAGATAGCATTATTGAAATGAAATAATATGAAATCATGGGGTAAAATATAGGAACAAAATACTACAAATCTTCAATTTTGCATATATAAAAATATCAAGTGCAGACAAGAACAATGAAATTATTACTAGAGATTATAAATTTATTTATTATTAGCTCTCCTCACATCATCTAAAAATTCAGCAAGATTCTGTGGAGTTGCAGAAATATAATTACCCAGATCAATTCAATACACCATGCCATTAACACTTTATTATAAAGAGGCCACAATACATATGCATCTGATAGACAGGACTGTATTTTGTAATTCATAGTGCAATTACGTCTAAGTCTGATTCAATGAATCTGGTCCTAAGTGGAATGCAAATGCTGGATGTCTCTGTACTCAGATACAAAGGTCAGTCATGTAAGTCAGAATTAACTTTACTGTGCAATTAACAGGAGAAAGCTCTCTACTAACATGTAAAGCCTTTTCTAGGAAGCAAAGTTGACACTAATAGCAACTACACTTTAAAAAAAGTAACACACAAACCCTGAAACACCAATACTTAATGTTTTTAGTAAAAATATTCTTTGACAACTCCTTGTTTTTCCTCTTTTATTGCTTAGTTTTATTTGTATGGAGACTCAGACTTACATCAACAACACAAATCTTTAAGACTACACCAAAATTTGCTATGCCAAAGCATAGTGTAAGACTAAGAATCGTGAATTCACGTGTTGTATAAGCTCGTAGATGCATGTTTGAAAAATAAATAGGCATTTTAATGAACTTTTCCTAAAAGCTAAACTATTAGTCCTGTGAACATTAAAGTACAGTCTTTAACTTCTGCAGAACTACTTATGATATTTAGACTACGTATTTCAGCAATCCATGTGATCATTTTCCTGTATCTTTATAGATGGTCCTAATTCACGGCAGCAACACCAAATGCCACATGCACGCTGCATTTGCTGGAAGTTGTAGCTACCTTCAACCATGTAATATCCTCATGCTTTGTAGTTCTGGTTGCATCAGGAAGTCCAATTGTGCCCAGTTTAATGTGTAGAGGCTACATTATTAGCTGTTACTCGAAAGTCAGTTCTCAGGTACTAATGGTATAGCAACCTCAAACCACATCAGATAATTTTCATATCAGATGACCCTTAGCCATGCAGGCATTAGACGTATGAATGAAACTGAATTTTCCCTCACCTCCTTTTTTTTTTTTTTTTAAATTCATGAATGACCCCTGCTAGACTGCACAGAACAAGCTGGTCTACTGGCTCATTCCTGAAAAAAACCAAGTGATACTTGCAAGTACAGATCTACATTATGAACCACTACCACCCTAGATCTTGTAGCACAATGCAATTAAACTACTGAAAAAATGGGAAAGCTTGATGTTGCTCAATTTTGGAATTTTGATTTTTACAGCAAAATACAACCCCAATATATTAAATAAATCAAACCCTGAGAAAGAACAATGAAATAAATACTTTAAATGTTTCCTTTGGATTCATATGAAATCCATTCAGTGACACTATGATGAGGTAGAATATAGGTTGTGGCTTCTTCTATCTTAGAAAAACTAAACAACTCTTTACTGTACTTTTATTTCTCAAAATACCATAAACAGAGCCTTTTGCTCCCCTCTGTACCCCATTCTTCTCAAGCACCTTAATACAGAATATAGCCTGACCCAAAAACTGGACTTCCTTCTGAGTTCCCAAGTCCTGGCTGAAAACCTTTGTACCAGAGATACAAAATGACTCTTAAATTCAGTAAGGAAAGAAGGCTGAAAATGGACACTTTAAAGAAGGAATTGAATTTTACATGGCCTGAATACTTTTTAGTTTTATCAGGTAGGAATGTTGTTTACAGCAAATATTATAATGATATTCTCTACACAGCTTCAGTGACTCAGTGGTAAGCCTCTGTGTTACTGTGTGGGAAGTTTGGATTCTTCTGCCCTCTGGGTTGCCACTTTCAGATTCTTATGCCAAAATAAAGCCCCAGGTTTTGCAGGGGAGGAATTTATCACATAGCCCCACGACACCACACTTGCTGGGGGAGGCTGCGTGGGCCCTGGGTTTGCCTGGGGGGAAGGGGGTTATGCCAAATAGTACCTTGGCAGAATGGTGAGTACCTTAGGGGCCGTCCAGAGAATCTCAGTGCAAGAGAAAAAAGGGGAGTTTCGTTTCAAAATCAGCTTGTTTGGGGTTTTTTTTGTTGTTAATTATTATTTTTTAATTTTTTTTTAATACAATGGTTTATCAAATGCCAGCTACCAAGGAGGGCACAAAGAGTCAGACTAGCCTCCAGACTTCTCCAAGAAATGCTTCTATTGAGCCTCCTGCAGGAGGAGAGTATTCAGCATGTCCGGAGGTGCTAGATGTCAAGGATTAACATCTGAAACACCTTCGCTGCCCACTCTCGGCTTCCTCTTGAGTCTTGCAGTCCCTCTCCTGCAACTCTTGGGAACGTCAGTATTTTATCCTTTGTTAAATGCATCACAAACTGAACATAGTTGGGCTGTTTCCAAAACCAACAAACACCATACTGGGATGTACACAGCCTCCAGAAAACAAGGGCTACTTGCTTTCTTCTGTATCCCACAGGCACTTGAAGATGTAAACCAAAAGTATTGATGTTAAAGGAGAGACAAAAGCAGAGACAAATTAAATACAAACTGAATAACTGGGGGTTGAGAGAGGAGTAATTTTTCTCCTTATACAAAACAAGCAAAGCAAGAAGCACTGAACACAAATGACAAAAGCAAAGATTTATGCTGATCTCAGGAAAAGCTCTGGAGTTATCCCAGGCAGAAACAAGGCTTTGCTGATTACACCATTCCATTGGTTAAAGGCATTCAGACAGCTGCCTTACACAATTTCTCTCCTAAAATTTACCCTTTAGGTTTTAAGAAAATTATTTGGAAGATAAGTCTAAATGAATCAAATTGCTCAGTTGATACTGTAATCTTGGCATTACAAAATGACAAGTATTGCATTGTTATGCGAGGCTTTGAGGACACAGGCACCAGACCCTACAGAAGACGGGCCCAGAGTCAGGTCTCAACATACCCCACATAGGTCTGAAATGACTGCCTGCGGCTGCAAACCCTGCATGGGCAGTCTGACGAGAAAAATATTACACCTTTCAACTCATAGCTAAGGACAGGAACTAGCCACAGCTACTATGCTCAAGGTAGCACAGAAACTTTAACTGATGACTCCAGAACCATGAGATATTCCCAGAAGAGGAGCCAGGATTTGTAAAATGGGTGTGTGTACAGGCAGCTCTGAGAGCTGCAAGTCTTACCCACTTTATCCCGGGAATGCCATGAATGTAGCTGATGGAAATATTTCAGAAAGTACTAGAAATAACAGTAATCAAGATGTATTGTTTAACTTCAAACCATACTAGATGACCCTATATTCAGCAAGGTGGCTCATTTTCCCTTTGGGCAGGAGAAAGGGGATGATGGGAAAGGTAAATAACTGAAACATTTCATCTGCACAGCTCAATGTTCAGGGCTTAAGTAGCTCAAAAAAAAGCCTACATAGAAGCTTATGTATGAGCATGCAAACAGTCCTCTTCTGGAGATGATGCACACACTAAAGCAAAGCCTGCCCATAAGTGGATAAAGACAGATTTTCTCAGTAGTTTGTAGCATTGAGCCATTAAAGCATAATCCACAAATACCGGTCTAGAAAGTAAGGCTAATTCACTCTTACACACAATGTGCACTATTATTTCTAAAGCAACACTTTTCAAGTGCTTTTAATTTGCAGCTTACACGGCAATTTCTAAGCTGTTCCACATATCATAGAATCAAAGAATGGTTTCAGTTGGAAGGGACCTTAAAGATCATCTAGTTCCAACCCCCTTGTCATGGGCAGGGACACCTCCCACCAGACCAGGCTGCCCAAGGCCCAACCCAACCTAGCCTTGAACGCCCCAAGGAACGGGACAGCCACAGCTTCCCTTGGTAACCTCTTCCAGTGCCTCACCATCCTTATTGTAAAGATTTTCCTCCTAATGTCCAGTCTAAATCTGCCTCTGTTGAATTTACAGCCATTCCCTCTAGTCTTATGACTACAAGCCTTTGTAAACAGTCCCTCCTTGGCTTTCTTGTAGCCCCTTTCAGGTACTGGAAGGTCACTATAAAGTCTCCTCAGAGCTTTCTCTTCTCAAGGTAGAACAAACCAAATTCTCTCAGTCTGTCCTCACAGCAGAGGTGCTCCAGCCCTCTGATCATCTTTGTAGCCCTCCTCTGGACCCATTCCAACAGTTCCATACCCTTCTTATGTTAAGGATTCCAGAAATGGACACAGTACTCCCGGTGGGGTCTCACAAGAGAAGAACAGAGGGGCAGAGGCACCTCCCTTGACCTGCTGGGCACACTTCTTTTGATGTGACCCAGGACACAGTTGGTCTTCTGGACTGCGAGCGCACCTTGCTGGCTTATGTCAAGTTTCTCATCAACCAGCATCCTTCTCCGCAGGGCTGCTCTCAATAATGTCATCCCCCATCCTGTAGCGAAACCAGGGATTGCCCCAACCCAGCTGTAGGACCTTGCACTTGGCCTTGTTGAAGCTCATGAGACTCACACAGGCCCACTTCTCCAGCCTGTCCAGGTCTCTCTGGATGACATCCTGTCCTTCCTTCGTGGCAATAGAAAAGACAGGAAATGTGGTGGAAACACTTCATGTTTATCAGCGTCCTTCTAAGCTGTAAACAAAGGCATTGCTCTTCCTCACAGTCTCCTGGTTGTCTTCCTCCCATTAATTAGCATAGCACTAACACGTTAGGAGCAGATTTATACAAGAGGCTTCTTCTCCTGAGAGCAGTGAAAAGGGATGTTCTGTGGATTAGCAAGCTGGGCTCTGAACAGAGGCCCATTTCCTGCTTGACATTAGTCTAGACTGTAGATGTTAGAGCAGAAGTTTTGTATCTATTTTAAAGAAGGGCAGAATTTCCTTTTTGTTTTGCAGTCAGGAAGAAAATCCTCCAGAAATCACTTACTTTCAAAGTGCCACAAAACTTGTCAGCAGAGGCAGAAGTGGGTAACGTAGGAGGAGAGGGGAGGAAGGGTGTTAAAGTACTCCTGCATATATTTTCTTCAAGAGGTTTGGAGAAAAAAAAAAAGAAATAAAATGGGTAAAAACCAATTGAAGGATTAGTTTAGCATAGACCTTTCTATGCACTACCTGTAATTTCATACCCAGCACTGTCAGTGACAAAGGTACGCTCATTACCCAGCACTGAAAAACTCTGATTGCATGTTAATGGCTCTCTCCTGATTAGGCTGAGGTTACAGCACTGAAAGCTGGACCTCCTGCTGACTGCAAAGACTTCTGACCAATAACTCAGCATCTGGATTAAAACCAGCTCACTGTTAGGCTTGCAGTTGATGAGCTCCTTTTCTCTTATAACCACCTCAAGAACAAAGAAAAATGAAACTACTTGAAAAACAGAAAAGAATAGAAAGTGCACTATATATTGTTTCATATAGGAAGTAGACTAGGTAAACCTTTTGGTTCAATTAAGACAAGACAATATGGGAGGAACTTCATTATCCAATTTGGATCCCAAACCACAGTTTTGTTTGCTGATCATCTCATGCTCCTAGCTTCTGGGAACACTAAATTAATCTCTCAGGTCCATATTCAATAAAAGCTTCATCATGTTTTGGCAAGACTGAGGTTTCATTTTTATTTCGTTTATTTGATGAGGGTTTTGGTAGAGAAGAAGCAAAGCAGGGTACTTAAATGAATACCTTTACGTTCCTTTCCCACGGCCCATGACCCCATTTCTGTCTAGCCTGGGGTGATCAGTCCCTGACCCAGTGACACTGTAGTATGCTGGTCTCTAGTCCATTCTAGCTTGGAGGTCGACATACCAGCTCGATCTAGCTGAGATCTAACCAGCCCTTTGCCCATCCCCATGAAGACACCGGATGACCCAGGGTAGGGGCTTCCCTCTGCCCACCCCAGGGGGCCCCTGGCCCTTGTTGTACTCTGACTGTAGCACACTGTCATTTCTGAAGCACGCACAGCTAGGAGGATCAGAGCCAAACCATTCTGGCTTCCCCTTCATTCTCTGTATCACATTCTAAAGACAACTTTCACTATTTTACTACTACTACAAAAAACCTAACCCTAAACTATAACTCTCCATTTATGGAAGTGCATTACCATGCAAAGCAATACAAAGTACAGAGAAAGATCCATAAAGCACAGAGCCTCATTTCTGCACCCCAAAGCTGTTCATATGAATCAAAGATTTGACTCTGTGCAAAGTAAACTATTTTCTTTCCCATGGTCTCTGCTCGCCCACACCCCATTCTGCACATCTCCTTTCCCACTCGCCATGACTTTTCTAGGCTCCCAGCATGGAGTCCAGCAGCTGCTCTAGTGCCAGCATCAGTCAACCTAGCAAAGTCAAGTGCTTGCAACACCCAGCAACCACCCCATGAATATCGGCATGTAGGTGTACCAAACCTGCGCACAGTCCCTGCGTGAGATGTGGGAACAGATCTCCATTGTGGGGAGAGCAGGAGTTTAACAAGGATTTTGTTCCTACACTCTCTAAGTGTTTCTTTTTTTTTTTCCCCCTTTTGTTATTTCCCTAAAGAACAGAGAGAATGGTAGACAGATGTTAAAGTGAAAAGAATTGGATCATCACAGAAACCTTGGGGTTTTATATGACACACTGCAAACCACTTATTCAAACAGGTGAAAATACAGAATAACAATGACCAGTGTTATTTAAATTAAAAAGAGATAAGAAAAAGTCAGAGCAGTAAGCCTCTTTATTTTTTTCAAATCAGATGTGTTTCATCATACCAGCTGAGAGTACAACAAAGCTTTAGTGATGACTTCAGTATCACCACTGACCTGTGAGAATCATACCCCAGAAAATAGGATGCTAGTTATTAAATGGAGTATTAACTTTCAGAGATTACAATAGGCAGCCAAGAAGCTGGATAAAATAGCAATTTAGAATAAAATCTAGAGTTTCTTAAGGATAAACAGAAAATCATTGGCCGGCAATGATGACAAAATAACTGTCAGCTAGCAGGCCAAAATAAGCCAAGACAGTTGAAAATTGGAGGTCACTTGCAAGTAGAAATGAGTGAAGCTGGACAAGCTGCTGGACTGAGCTTTTTTTTTTACAGAAACACAAAATCAAGTTATAAAAATGGCAAGTCCTGTATGCCCCAACTGCTGAATCTGCAGTAGCCCTCTGTATAAATACTTTTCCCCCTGACCTCAGGAGCTCAGTTGGCACTGCGTTATTCACACCTTAACTTCTCATTCCGCTGGGATTGGCCAGTGCTTCGCTGAGTGTGGGGCAATGAGGACACAGAGGAGAACAGGTGATTGAGGAGACAGTGATAACATGGGAATGTGAACAGCCATGTTCTCCGACTCTCCCTAATCCTCATGACCTCCCACCAGGTTCTCTGATGAAATCTTCTAGAAAACCAACAAAGCTAAAGCAATGCTGGTGGGGAGGCACATCTCCAAAATTAAGATGCAGGAGCGTGTAGATGCACCATTGTGCGTGATGCAGAGGGAATAAAAAACAGCAGCTCCTGGGAAACGCTCATATACCTTTGCAGTGAGTAACATATAATGTACACAAAGATGCATTTATTGATAGCAATTTCTTGTTCTGCCATGTCTAATTTGGAGCATCCTTGCCTTGTCTCACAGTCCAAGCTTTGTGCATAGCTGTGGAGCACTTTGAGTATTTACAGTTCTCAGTAATTAGTCAACAGCAAGGAGACAGATTTTTGTAAGGAGCAGGCTGCTGTGACTGAGTAGTTTTTAAACAGAGAAATACATGCAAAGAATTTGCTTGCAGCTATTCAAAACTGTATTCAAACACAGCAAGTTTGGGAAATGCTGTTTCAACAGTGGAAGTGAATCACTTTTAACCAGCTGCTGATAAATCAATATAACTTCAAATTTATATTAATAATATTAAAAAATAATGATCACTAAACTGATGGGCCATTACTGGGTGATTACTGATGATTGCAAGAAGAGTTTTCACTGATGAACAGTAGATTAATAGACGAAAAAAGTTAATAAGCACAAAGATGAATAAAATGGATTANAGGCCAGCACCCTCCTGTCTACAACCTCCCCTCAGGTAGTTATAGAGAGCAATGAGGTCTCCCCTCAGCCTCCTCTTCTCCAGGCTAAACAACCCCAGCTCTCTCAGCCGTTCCTCATAAGGCCTGTTCTCCAGCCCCTTCACCAGCTTCACTGCTTCGTTGCTTCCTTTCCAATGGAAAACAAAATGTCACAAAAAATACAGGATGCTTAGAATAAATATTATCCTACATTAAAATTATACATAATAATTGGCATCTACTGTCAGATACCCAGGTCCAACTCTGCTGTATCCCTTGCTTATACAGCCACAGTGAAAAGCTCACAAGGTTATCCCCTATTAAAGCCGTGCTCTTTCTATCACACTAGGAGGCACAGCAAAATTATCTTCTGTCACCTTGGAGACTTCCCTGACCCTCTCTTAGCCTGCACGATCTCAGTTGTGCTCTCCTCTGCATTACACCTGGGGTGGAGCAAATAGTCAGAACAGAAAAACCACATCATCTCTGCAGGTTTCTATCAACACGGTGTTCCTCCCTGTCACATCCCACTGCTGTAAACCACTATGTAAACCTGGTAAAAAGGTCTCTATATTAATCTCTGTTATCTGTTCCTACAGAACACTTGTATATATGGAGGCTTCTTGATACTTTCGACAGACATTAGCAAAAGCTCTGACAATCAAGGTCAGGCAACATGCAGATTTAAGAGCCTTATAAATAAAATGGTTGAACCATAATGAAAAGTGGGGAAGCAGAAGGAAGCAAGAGATTCCCAAAATGTGTCTTCATGACAGGGGCTCAGATTTTTCACCATATGTAACTTAATATGCAGTATTAAAACAAACAAACAAACACACACAAAAAAAGATGTCTTTTTATGTAACAAAAGCAAAGTGTTTATTAAGTTAATTTCTCTTGGTTGATACCCGTATTCCACTGATTTTTAAATGTTTTAAGGTAAATATGTTTTGCAAACTTCTGGCTTGTTATTTTGCTTGTTAGCTCCAGCCATTTTTCATATTCTCTCTTACCCATATTGGTAAGCATAAATCTATCTATTTAATCAAAAGCTTACCTAGCATTGCTTCCTACCATCACTTGAAAACTAACACAGCTAACATGGTACAATCAATATATGTCATTACAAGACCTGTTATGTCATTACAAATCACACTGAAAGGTAAGATATAACATCAAAAGGAAAAAGAGAAAAAGTTTCTGCCTTTCTTTACTTTCTGCAGTACATTAACTGAGAACCCAGCTTTCCCTCCTTTCCTTCAGATAGGCTGTTCAAAGTGCTTCATCTTCCAGCATGCCGAACACCATCATAATGGTACCATCAGATGGGAGCACTCAGTCTAGGACACTGTGTCTTTACATCTCCCGTTTACATACCTAACCCCAACAAAGACATTGTCTTTAGATACTGACAATCAAAAAGTGACTTCAAATAAACAAGTAGCTTGGGGGAAAAAACACCTAAGGGTTTTGTTGCCAGTTTTAGCAGAGTTAGCTGACTGTAAAGGTGTTGCCTCAGAACAAAATAATTGCTAGAGAGAAAGTGGGAGGATAAATGTGAGACTCTGGCTGTGGATTACAAACAAGGTAACAGGGCAGGCTTTTAAGACTTCAACTATGAAATTAAAAAGAGTAGCTTAACCAAGTGGAAAAAGAATGGAGGTAAATGAATGGAATACAAGGAACAAGAGTTTGGTGAGAAGATCTGGGTAGGTGAGCTCAGTCAAGTAGTGGGCCAGGCATTGCATGGCTGAAGAGCTGGTACTTCAAATCAGAAGCTGATACAGTGAAGTAAGAACTGAGTTTCTGCACTTCTTTCCTTTACCTATGTTGTGTTCTTAGACCATGTAATTATTAAATGTGAAACCAGAAAGACTCAAGTGTATGGAACGTTTACACACTCATATGGACACTTGAACATAATTTGTTCTATGGTTAGAAAATGTCTCAGAGCTTCAAAACCAAACCTTCACAAGACATTTTAAAATTCACTAACTCTAGACTTCCTTCATCATGTGAAATGCCTGAGGACAGAAATTAACATGGGAAAACCAACTTGAGGTAAATATTTTCTAAGTATGAAATATGCCAGAACTGGGGAAATGTCTCAATCTCCAGTGGTAGAAATCCAACAAGTGAAACACTTTGATATTAAAACAACTAATGTTTTTAGGACAGAACAAGTTCCCCAGTAGTATATTAACACAAAATTATGCACTTTGAAATGGGAAGTGATTAAAAATATACAAAGTAAAACCAAAGCATAGAAAGGCTTTTTTGATGTTAAGATCAAATTAAGAGTAATTTTTATTGCACTTAGAGGGAAAACTATATTAACATCCATTAAAATCCATAGTACACTGATTACCAATGATTGCTATAGTTTAAATATGCACTTTACCGACTTCTGAAAAATACACATCAAAAATTAATCCTAAATGCCCTCAGAGAGCCTAGGCACAATGCCTCAGCAATGGATGGATACAGAGTTTTACACCTGCAGCCCACTGACTCGGTAGAGGCCACAGTGGAGGAGTAAGTTGCCTATACAGAGCCAGACTGCCTCAAGCAATCCAGCTGTGATACAGTGCAGAAGAAGCCCATGTGTCTGTATCATGCCTTTCATTACAGTAACTGAGCACTTGCAGAATTTCCTTAAATAAAAGCAGACACGTGTCTAGCAGAGATCCACATACACAGCACCAAGCTCAGCCCCTTTGCAGTCTTATGCAGCTTCATCCAACCTCCTCTGGAGGGAAACACCTCAACCATTGCATAATCCCAAGTAGCAAATACATCCCTCAGTGTGTAACTTGACTTGTGGTACATTAAACAACAGAGACAAGAAACGTTAGATATGTGTAAATACAGTACAAAGCCTTTTAATATTCCTTATTAAATTGAGCCTCAGGAAGAACAGGAATGGTTTAAATACAACAGGCATCTGGGGGTGCACAGGAGATCTGCTAAAGCAAGCTGTGCAGTCCATATATTCTTTATCATATAAGTCTTGCACTGATCCATATTCTTTGTCAAGATCCTTCTAAAGCTGTCAGAGCTTTGCCCACAGAAAGTTCACTAAGCTCCAGGATGAATCCGTAGTATGGAAATTTTCATTTGATGTCACAGTAACTTGTGTTCAGAACTAAGATGGAAAATTATTCCAAGACACACTTAAAGGCAAAATGTATTTTTCCGTACAGTTGTATGTGGACTTCACACAAAATGCTGCCTTCTATACTCTCATCACATCTAACTAGTTGCATCACACTTTAAACACAGGTTATGGATCAATGCAGCCAAACAATACGAGACTAAAAATTTCAATGTCACAATTAATATTTAATCAATTTGCAGTGCCTTGTTCTTCAACAGCCACTTAAAATGCAGTGAACAGTTACAGTCTTAAACTGCTGAAAGAATAATTAGCACTCTGACTGGGTCCTGAACATAATGCCACTCTACTGTATTTTTCTGGCAAATATATAGAGACATTTTCACAGATGCAGTGACATTTTCTTTTCTTTATTAAATAATCTGTGTGGGCAAGAAAAGAAAAAAGGTTGCAGTGTAATTTATGATACCATTTAATATCAATAATACAATACAAATGAAGGCATTTTAAAAGCAAGTCGCAATGTTTCTTTCAATAATTTCCCCTTTTGTGTTATTTGTAAGTCACAAAGCAAATGAATGGTTTTCCTTTCTGTAAGGAGAGGGGGAAAACCAAAGCCCTGTCTACTGAAAGATTAAGAAAAACAATTACACACTTTAAAATTAAGATATAAAATAATTAAAGACTGAAACTATAAGGGTTCCCACTACAACAAGGAAAAGTCTGAGGTAAGGTATGTAGAAGAGATGGTAGGCAAGTAAAGATCTGAACACATCATGTATGTGTTTTACCATATGCCTAGGAATACAGGGGACAAGCTAGAAGTTCAGAAATATAATAAAAGACCCCAGTATGTTAACAGTAGCAATCCAAACAGAAGCCATGACTTGGGTACTATAGAAGTTCCAGTTGTTTAACAAAGGCACATGAAGGAAAAGTAAAAAACTGGGGAACAGAGATGATGGTCAAAAATAAGCTTTTATGAATGTGAAGGTGGTCAGAGGCTAGAAGTTTCCAGCTTGGAAGAGGAATGGTTGTTAGGAAGGTGGTAAATGAAACTGCAGAACAGCACAGAGAAGACAACTGGGTGACAGTTATTCCCACAAAAAAAAAAAAAAAGATACAGAGAAAACAGCTTAATCTTGTAAAATGCAGCACACACTTTTTATTTTAAGTCATGCTGTTGTAGTGAGCCAGGCTGAATCAACGCATATCAAGTAGAGGTTTGCATCTGCGTTCTGCATGAACATGATAAACAGCTGTGGTGCATTCAAATCCTTTATTCTAGACCTTGCTTGATTCCACCTTACTGGGATGGGAGATGGGCCATCAGCAGAAAATTGTAGGCTGACTCCTTCAATCAGGAGCTGTCGGCTGCATTTTGAGAGCACTTCCATACTTAATGTGGCAGGCAATATATGGCCAATGTAGTATTTAAATGGACACGTTCTCTCTGTGCCAGCATATTCAGGTACAATGCCAAGACCAGGCATAGGTGCCCGATTACACAATCTCACCTGCAGACAAGTTGTATTGGTGTAACATTTCACAAGACACAAAGCTATATTTTTAGATTCAGCAGAGATTCTCAGTTTTACATTAGATAATAACACAGCTTTAACCTTGACTTAGTAGTAGAGCCCTAAGAGTAAGCACGGTATTCATACTGCATGTTCCCATCTGAATTTGACTTAAAATTTGCATATTACACATGCTGATGAAACTGTTAGGTAGTTATTTACTACTATTCGCAGTTGGTGATGATGTGAAGACAACTGTTAATGTAAGAAGCAAAAGGCTGAGAAATGTATATACCAACCAATGAACTAGAATAATGGCATTAACTATATATTTTCTTATTCTAATACTTAATCAATGCTAATCTTTAGAGTCCATTTCTAATTAGGTCTCACCAAGTTGTCTTGTGCAACTTTTCAGCTAAGAATGTAATAATTTATACTATCCATTAGAGAAAAAAAACAATGAGGAACACTGTCTGGGTCACATGTATTGGGTAACTGATTAGTGTACACACCCAAGCATCGACTTGCATATATTTTCAACCGACCACAAAATTACCCAGTTGTCTGATTTTGTGAGGCTTTACACACACTGAATCTATGAATTACTAAGCCTGGTTAGCCAATTTATGAATGCATATACCTGAAAGGGAAGAACAGACATTCTAGCACATTTATTGGCATACTAATGACTAAGGATTGATCTGTTTATCATCAATTAGAGAAAACTGTATATATTCTCCAGAGTACCAAAAATTACATTATCATTTAAGTACCTGGAATTTACGCTGTTCTCAGAATTATGTTGCTAAATATCTGACTTTAGCAGGATGCTGTAACAAAAACATTTAACAGAGGAACAGAAAGAGATACTGAATTCAAGAAATGCAGTGTACTTCTTTTCCAGGGAAAATTATGTATCTTGACTCCTCTCAGACATTCTCATTTGCTGGACAATTCAGACAAAGTGGATTATATGGTACCACTTTCCATTCAGAAGTTGCTGCTACTTTGCTGGACAACTGCATGCTACCCATTATCTCTCTCCATCTACTTCAAACCTCACAACTGGCATGCTAACAATGCTTGTCAATTTAACACCAAGATGAGACTGTCAGACACAAGTTTACACTTGCACTGACTCAGTAATGACTTGACTTCTTAAATCCACTTGCCTGACCACAAAGCTAATATTAGGGCTGTTGATGTAAGTTAGCATTGCACCTAGAGACAGGATCCAGACCTTATGAGCTATTCTCTTCATTTCCTTTTCAGTCCAACCACAGCCAGATCATTGGATCAGAAGACTTACACGCTTCAAAAAAGCAAAGCTTTTAAGTAACTTCTCCCCAGAAAATTAAATTGCAGAAACACTGGAAATAAATCGGATAACCTCTCACAGAAATCTCAGTCAGATGCCAATTCTGGCCAGCATAAGGAAGAAAAAAAAAAAAAAGGGACAAGTATGCATCTCAGTGTGGAGAGAGACAGTGTTCATACAAATGCCCTTATCTCACACTAAAGTTTGAGCATTTAGAGTTATACTGTTCCAGTAACTTCCCCTTTTCCTCCATGTCTGTCATGAGCCTGGAGCTTATGTAGCGCTTTGGGCTACATGCCTGCTAAAGTATACGCCCAGTAGGCACAGATGTCAGAGACAGAAAAGCAGGCTGCCCGTGCTGCATTTTTTTGGAATAGGGCTCTTATGTTTCTTGTTTCTAATAATTTCTACTAATAAGTTGTAGGCCCTGTGGCTCATTGTGTGAATGATCTGTATTAACTACAATTTGAAACATATATAAAAAGAAGAAATCAACTTTTGAAACTTTTAAAACAAAGAAACTGATTCCCACCTGTATCCTAAATCTGAAGATTTACTGAATTAATACAAGAAATCTCTAAGATCAGGTTTGTGCTCTGAGTTCATTAACTACTGCATACTGTAGTAGTCCAAGTGGTTATCTGATTCTTAAGTAGGTCCAAATGAGTTGGAGCAAGCACAAACAGAAAGTAACACAAGAGTAACGCTCAGATGTCACTCATCATAGTTAGAAGTAACAATAACTTCATCTCCTTTGAAACCCCACCACCATGATGACTCTTAGTATTACTTCTATAGAGCTACGATGCTGAGATAGCATCAGCTTCTTTATCTTATACATATGAGAAGTCCAGCACTGAGGTGCTCGCGTTTGCATTTGCCCTTGATTATTTTCTTTTTATTTGTTGATGAGAGGATGTGGGGAAAATAAACCAACAAAACAAAATAGAAAAACTCAAAGCAAAGCATCAACCAACAAAACAATCAATCACACAGAAAACCAAACCAGACAACCTCCAAATTAACCTGTTATGAAACTAATACACCTTTGCCCACTTGTATAAACATTCCTGTCTTCATGGGGCAATTGAAATAAAATGTAGATGCCTCCGAAAGAACAGCAAGCCTGTCAGCTCTATTGCATTATGCAGGAATCCAGACTTCACCTAATGCAATAACTGCATCCTGAACAGTACCAAATATGCCTATCTCCATCTCTCTACTGCTTCACTCTTCAGCTTTCTAGTTTAAAGTAAGTCTTTTTATTTTCTTTCTAAAGATGTTTGATATGACTGTGGAAGCCAGGTATTAAAAGAATCCCAGATGATTTTGTATTTATATAGATTACAAATTAATATAGAGTTAGGGCATTTCTGGGAATCACATTGTAGGGCACGTAACTTAAAGCATTTTAAGATCTAAAAAAGCTAAATAAAGGAGTCTGTATTACTCTCAATATTTAAACTCAGCTTCTCTCACTCCTTAAAGCTTCCTTTAATAAAGTTTAAGAAAGCTAAGCAGCAGCACTAAGAAAACATTTAATCCTTAGAAGAGTAAAAATGGTCTTTTTACTCTACCCGAAGAAGCTCTGTGGTTTGGTGCAGTTAGTACAAGGGTAGATACAAACACGTAAAGGTTTATGAACAAGAAGTTCATAGTACATACCTGTTTGCATGGCAGGAGAAGCAACCGCACAGATATTTAGGACTTAAAATCCCCAGACACCCTGAGACTACATCAGACAAAAGCCACTAGCCAGTGGCTTCCAATTTGTACAACTCACTTCTCAGATTCCTCAAAGAAATAAAAACCTAGATGAGACAGATTTGTTTGGCCCTTCCAAACAAAGCAACTTCAGTTCATCAAACCCAGTGGTTACTTGCTCATATCTAGAGTCATTGGCCCTTGATATGAGACATCTGAGGCCCAGATCAGTCACCAGCATCTGCAAGAGCAGGGAGCCCTCCTCCTACTCAACCACCATCATGCAGTATGGGAGGATGATCTTCCAGCTGTAACACAGACTGGGCTTACAAAGATAAGGATCTAAATTGTATTTTTATCCATCAATTTATATGATGAGAGATTACAGGTAGACTGCTAAATCATCCCACCCATTTTAAAACAGGGAATATGTTTGAAGTCAGCTAAACAAGTTGGTTCTAGGGAGGATTTTAGAAAATGGTTGGGAAAACTACACTTATCCCACCAAAATGTGGAAGGGATACTTACCAACCAGAAAGACTTGGAAGGTATGAAGCATTTACATAACTTATAGTAAAATGCAGAACATTTTTCTTAAAATATTTTAAGAAGAAATAGAATAGATATTTCAAATAACCTTTCATGAACACATGCTATAGTCCATATTATACGCTGCTTCTATTAAAAACACAGCCTAGTCTAAAAAAAGGAAACCCCAAACCAATCACACTCAGGGTGTTTTGAAATGAGAAATAGATGACTAAGAGCATTTTCTTCATTTAGTTACAAATTGCTTCTCAGAGATAGATACTTAAGATAGAGCACAAGTGCCCAATCCTCAGCTGGTGTAAATTATCACTGTTGCAGGGAGCTCTACTTTTACCAGCTCAAGGTTGCCCCTAAGCATCTGTTAGTGAAGTGGACCAGGGAACCACAGGCATGTATACAGAAAGGCTTGATTCTAAATAATGAGAAGAGATGACATGTTGGACAATTAACAGGGAGTGGCAATATGCAAATGATGAGGAAAGTCACAGTAAGTAAAGAAAAAGCAGGAAAACAGAACAATTGTGATAACTCTCCAAGTACGGTGATACTGCACTGATACCTGTGTTACAGCCCTCCCTTCTAAACTCTGTGTTGCAGTTCCTATATATCAATTGTGCTTAAGCATCTGGGCTGAGTCAGCACCTCTGGTTGCCTATAGCACAGTGACAAAACTGCTGAAATCGAAACCATGGCTATTCTGAACAATGGAATAAAACATTTACACACAAAGATTTGAAGATAGTAATTTTCACGTGCATCTCGGCTCAACAATTCTGGCCAACATGTCCAAAACTGCCTCCTTGATGTCTGGACAGTCTGTCCTCCTGCTCCATATGCTGTGCTTGACTGGCTTCTGCCTGTGTGGCACCAGGCATTGTGCAATCTGGCTGGGGGCTGGCAAGCAGCCCATCCCACTTAGTAACTGGGGTACTCTCCAGTAAATCTGGACTTGCTTACTGGAGGGTGGCCATGCTGAGCCATTGTTTCATTTTCTGCTTGTTTTTCCCATAACCTTTGTTGCTGTAACCCAATACAGTCACGTGCTAAACAAGCTACAAAGCCCACACTTTTTCAAATATGGTGTTAACTGACTGTAATGTAAAAGCTTCAAAACTATCACACATGTAGGAAAGTACTTGAGAGATCAGCTAGCTAAAGTTTTAAACAAAATACCCTCCCCAGCATTACACCTAGAGTTGCAGTAAGTTCAGAAGACAACAGACAAAACTTTTCATAGTTTCATACATTTAAGGCTCTTCACATCCTGAAAGGTTGACCTTAACACTGACGGCAGATACACTGCCGACAGTAACCATCATATTGCTTCATATGCAGGAAAACAAGAACCTGGAGCTGTCGTGCAATATTTTCAGGCACAAATCACACCAGCCTAGCTGGGAAACAGTCTTTTAAAACTACAAACTTTCATTACTTGCAGTATGCCACTTGTTAGATACAAAAGCCATTAAAATGAGTAGTCCAACTACTGCTAAAGAACAACTTCCAATTATGTGCCATAACGTGTATTACAGTTTATCCACAGAAGCAGTCTTAGTTAACAGGTGCTAAATGACACAATACTGAAGATGATGTTAGTGATGGCATGGCAGTACGTCATGCACCTGACATAGGATAGATATACCACCACTAAGTGTCTTTATGTTAAGTCTGGTACCATTCTATGAGGCCACTTATGCTCAAGAAGCAGTGGCAGACACAAAATCTGTGTAGGTAGGTACTTTGGACTTAAATTCAGAGCAGCTAATTCTGTCAAGGAAACATTATGAAAATTATGAAAACTAGCAGAAGCAGATTATTAGATTTATACTGTGCTGGATTCACTGCCACCACTTTAAACAACAGGCTTTATCCTTCATGTAACCAAATTTATGCTAATCTCTTCAAGACTTCCAGAAACCAAAAATGAGAGAAATTCACGATTTTGAGCATTTCAAAACTCAGTCCACAATACCCTGCTTTAATATCCTTTTCTTTTATTTTCATTTCCATTTTAACTCTCCCATGAAAGCCCATTTTAGCCGACTCTAGTAAATACTGTAGGGTATTTACTCTGGACGTCAAAGCACTGGCGGTACTTCCATTTCATTGTAAAAGGCCAAGATAACAAATACAGATTTATTATTAAATGTCCCACCTTTCACACTATGCAAATTCACCCAGCCTGCAGCCTACTTTTGGCAGTCCTCCTTCCCAAGGGCCCTTTAGGAAGAGGCTATCAGCCAGATTAATTATTTTAACAATAGAAGCCTTTTCCTAGTACCATTTTTTCTATCACTATTATATGACATAAAGCAGGGGGGAGGCAGAAATAATTTATCCAGCCTATAATATATCTCAGTCCAAAGCATCCCAGAAGCATTAGATTCAATGTGCAAGTACAAAGCTGTCAGCCTCACGTGACTATTTACAGGGGACAACAGAAAGAATTGCATGTGCCTGCTTTTGGAAGGGGACAAATGGTCCAGCTGGCTGGAAAGGTTGACCACCACACGACAACAGATAGGGACAGCCATTAAAAAAACAGAACTCAAATAACTTTCTCCTGCTTGTCGTCATTCCTTACAATACATTAGCTTTCAAAAGGAAAATGTGGCAACTCATAAATCTTTTGATGTTCGATAACTTATGTATGGTTCATTTACTGGTCCCGCTCTCTTGACAGGATCATAATTGTAGTGGCACGTGATCTCGATGCAGCATACAGTGCAGCGACTCATACTGACCTTCCCACATGTTTCACGTGGGAACCTTGACCTTCCTGGAGCAAGCAATGTACAGTACTGCCCGCCTGCTCTGGGTCCTCCCAGCAGGCAAGACAGCCTGGAGCCATAAGTCCAGCCAGGAATGCTCTTGCGCAGCTGGAGGAGCTGCTCTGTTGCTGCCATTGAGTCTCAGGGTGTTACAGGAATCCTTAAGCATCCCTATCACCTGCTAGAGACACAGATGTAAACAGAAGGTGTTTGTTGGGGAGGGGGGAAAGTACAATGTTTATTAAAATGTAAAAATTAGCAATTTTTCTACTCTGAGATAACACCTGAAGTTAACAACTCGTGGTGGGTAGGATGAGACACAAACAAGGGTTCCTTAAATCCTCATTTTAATATTTTTACAACTCACAGTCACAGATTTGCGTGGCAGGAGAACCAACTACTCCCCTGCCAGCCTGAATCCCCTTGGGTGTCAGGACCTGCCTCTCCACTAGGGTGACCACAGCCTCACAGGTCTTTATTCTGAATTCGGTCTTTTGGCAGATGCTGGTCCCAAAGGTGCAAAACAATGTGGGCACTGGAGATTATTTCATGTGAACGGGCTGTACTGTATGTTTTATTTAACAGCAAACATAAAGCAGTTGGCACTCTGCAGCCTACTCTGTAATGTTTACAAAATGATAATAACCCCAAAGAAAGCCAACAGGAACTTAGCACAAGTTAAACAAATCTCCTTCAAAGTGGCACTCTGACACAATGGTGTCAAAACACATTTCCTTTCCCACTGGAACAACCCTATAATTTCATATGGGCAAATGCAGGGGAGAAAAGTTGTTTTAAACCCCTGGGAAAGTGGCAATTTACAGGGAGATGAGAGCAGTTGATGAGCTCATAAAACTACTTGGGGTGAAGCTGGGCTTCTTCAGGGAAGAAATTCTGAAGGCAAGGGGTGTCTGACAAAGAAAAGACTACAGGATTATCCCAGAGCATCTCACCCATGACAGTGAAGATCCATGAAAAGACAACATCATGTCCATGCCTCCAATGGGCACCAGATCAAAATCCCTGCCATGAGGCAAAATTCTTATGCCCCTATGATCTGGCCCTCCCCAATATCAATGAATAAGACAAGACTAGATCCTGAAGCATCCATAGATGGAAAGTCCAGTGACTACAAGATGAATACGTCTAATGCTGCTGGCAATAAGAAACAGGCTGTCAGTGAGATGAATGTAATTTCTTACTACAGAGGTCCAGCATAGGATGCCTTAACTTAAAGCAGGAGGCAAAGAGCTTAAGGTATCTCTGACTCTCTGTACACTAGCAAGTAATGGGGATGCTAGCAGCAGATGTGTAGGGCAAAGATCCTGCTAGTGCTGAAAACCTGATGCTCAGCTTTTATGTATCCCAAGGGAGAGGAAGGATCTGCTTTAGTGCAGTAGATGAACGCCCATTAATGGTAGGTGCATTAGGCATGCACCTGGAGCACATCTCCTAATAATAGTTTCATCCAGTTTGTGTATGTCAAGCCTGCTCTGCAATGTGAAAAGGGAGATTTGCTTCAAAGCACACTTATAAAGCACTTGTGTGCACAAATCTTCTGTTGGCATGAAAAGAGCTAGTGAAGCATACCTGTGTGCCACAGGCTGTTGGCTGCAGAAATAACGCAGTCAGACATACAATGGGAGCACTCTGAAGAACAACAGAACAAGCAATGAACCAAGGTGCTGATAAAAAAGCTGAACAGGATTCAATACTGAGAAGGTGCTTTAGCCAAGAATTGGTGACACCTGACACCTGGAGTTACAAGTTCCCTTACTGAGACATAATAGAAATGTGTGCTAGCTATGATACCAGCCTGGTTTGAGTGTTAATGTTTAAGGGTGACTGTAGTAGCAGGAACCTACGTGTGTATACACTCATAGCCATGCCAGTTTACACAGATGAACAGAAAAATGCATGAATACGCAGGCAAAGTAAAAAACGAGTGATGGCAATAGTTATGCATTCAGCTATGTTTTAGTTGCACTTCACAAGAAGGGCTGAATATAGAGAAAACAGAACATATACAAACCATAATCTGGGTTCTCCTATACTGGGCAGCATAGGGCTTCTGAGGAACATGACAGCTTCAACACATGGTTCTGCTCGCAACCATAGCCTAGCTCTGAAAAGCCTAAAGGACTTTGACAACTGTCCATAATTTTGACAAACAAAAAACCATTAACGTGCCACAATTCTGGATATTTAGGAGACTTGTATTTTTATTCACAAGGGTAGGAGTCAGGTGAAATAGAACCACAGCGTTCCTAAAATGACACAGCACAAACAACCATCTGAAGTGCTGCTTATGTTGAAGAATGTCTCTCAAATCTCAATTGACTCACTAACTACCCAGAGGTACACTTGTCACACTGCTAGGGAGATTACTCAAAACTATGGGAAACTCACGAATATCCTCAAAATCTAAGAAGGAAAAACCCAGGTACTTGATTTATGTGTGTGGAACAGAGCATCACTGAGTACCCTATATCACAGAAGTTACCTCAAAACTTAAGGCCCAATTACTAACGCAAAACACCAATTGTAAATTTGTACTGTATAATCACAAAAGGGCAAGGTTTGCAGTAACTACTTTATCACTTCACTTTTGTAGTTCACCAGAGGAAATCTCAGACAATTGCAAGTGGGCACGGTGCAGGGATGGGAAGGAGAGATCAAGGGTCAGTGGCATCAGTGGGCTCTAAAATGTCTATTTGCTGCTAGTAATGATGGCGTGCTTAATAATAAATATTCAATTTCCTCTTCTGCTTGCTAAAACTTCTAACTCTTGGATACCTTTTTTTATCGAGGGTTCTTAAGAGTTCCTGGAGCAGAAGTGGCTCATTTCCTAAGAAAGCTGTACATGGATGTAGGCACCTTACTTTGTCTCTAGAGGCATCTCAGCTCAGTAATTAGGCTACCACCTTTCACTTCCTTCTGGTTCCAAACAATGCATCTGCAGGCTTGCTCTGAAGCACACCAGCCATTTAACCACACAAAGGAATTTCTTCCTTCCCAAAGAAAAAGAAGTCAGATTTGTGAATTTCCTTGGGGAAAAAAAAGGTATAATTACAAAACATTAGTAGCACATCCTCCCTTCACAAAAAGCTAAGAACTAACATTCCTTAAATGGTTTCCTGAAGCCTTTTTCGCTTGATAAAAATACCTGACAAGGATGAAAAAAAAACCCTCCACAACATAAGCAGCATGGAGTCCTTTTGCTGCATAATGCATTTCTTATTTTGGTAATAATGAAAGAAAAATTGGGCACTTTCTAGAGCAGTTTGTTCCAGATTGCTAGCTCCCACCATATAAAAAATAATGATCTTTTCCCCACCCCATCAAAACAGTAGCATGCAATCCCAGTGGCACAATATCCTATTGTAGAGCTCTGAATGGCGTATTGGCAAAGGAACTGGTGCGAAGGAGGGAGCACAATCGCCTCTTTGCCCTCCTACTGCTGCGGGTGCCAGTTCAGGGTAACATGACTCACAACTGCTGCCAATATGTTGATCCGAGAGAATGAAGAAAGAGACCAAGCTAAAATAAATGCATGGACAAATGCTATGCTCTAGCCTTGCCTCCTTTTAGCTACTGGAGGAACTTGGGAGAGGAAGTCTTTTCTGATGGAGAAAAAATGCAGACAAACAGAGCTGAACAGGACAGTCTGCTTTAGCAGCATTGTGTTCTAATGTGTAGAGGCACACCTAGGCTCCACTGCTCTAAAGAACAAATTTCCTTTTTCTTACGATCCTGGGTTATAAAACAGAACCTCATTTTGCACACATAGAAAGATCATGATTTTTAACCTGTATTTCAGCTATCCCTGCTTTTTTGCCTTTTATCACACCTTCCTGCCTGTCCCCTGCCCTCCTGTATTTATCTGATGAGTAGATGGATGGGTCTAAATTCACGCTGGGTCACAGTGATACCATCCTGAGGGTTCCTAAACATATGAAGCTACCTTGCAGAAAGAGAGTGCACACAGGAATGAAGGGACTTGGCAACCTAAAGCAAAATTATACACACTCAATTCCTCTGTTCCAAGAAAATCATCTTACCACTAAGGATGCAGTAAAAAAAGCAATCTCTGTGCTCAGGTAAAGCAAATCGATTGATAAATAGCATTTGTACTTTGAAATGCCTCAGCCACTTCCAAGGTATCTCATCTAGGACAACATGCCCAGCAAGCCCTTGTGATGTGAAAGGCTGAATCCCATCACTAGAAGAGTCTCATGGCATAACTTGCTGAGTGAAGGCAAAGGAAAATACCCAGGCTGAGGTGTTCACAGGGTGGCCCACCACATTCCTACATGAACCACAGCCCTGTAACTATCACAGCTGTAGTTTCCTTGACTCCTACTTGTTATGCTTGCATCTAAAGCTGATATTTCACCATCCTTTTTTTTCCCCATGACTTTCCTGATAGCACTTGCTTTTTCCACCAGCCGGTGATGGTGAGGCTCGCAGGCGATTGTTTCCTGCAAAACTTGCTTGATGGTTCTGTTTTGTTTATGGCTTCTTTCAATTTAGCCACATAATTATGTCCATTTGCAGCACAGAAATGAATTCCAAGAATAAAGTGACTCACATTCATTAAGGCTGTTTGTACAGAATATGACAATGTTGTACTCCAACCAGAAAGGACTTTATGTCCATGTTTGTGCAAGGCTGGATGGACTCATGACAATGATGAGATAAGTGTGTAAACTGAGATGTACCCACCTCCACCCCAAAACCAGAAGCACACAGAAGGCTGGTGATGAGAAAACCCTTGTTTCCTTACGTATTACAGGAAAAATCTTTCATGGCTCACCACACAATCACAACCACCTTTTTTTCAAAAAGGGGTGGTGTTGGTTTGTTTGCTTCTGGGTTTGTTTTAAAATCAGGGGGATGGTTTATTTTGCAGGACTATCAAGACCATCAGAAATCCACATAAACACTGTGGAAATATTAGACAGTACCTGACAAAAAGCACATTCCATTTTTCCTGGGATTATTTTTAGAAATTATTGGGAGGTTTTCACTCCAAACGAGCTACAACAATCTATTCCTGTAGTCTTGTATCAAATTGCACAATTTTGATTATTTAACTTGGATCCACAATACCAGAGTATACAGTTTTAAAGTTGTCAATACATACACCAAAACCACACTTCTGGACCGGCAAAGCTGTAGTTGCACCAAACCCAAGGAAGGCGATGACAAAGTTCACAGATGCTGGCATGAACTTTATTCACAATCGTGGAATCCAATGGTACATTCCCATGAACTACAGACTTTTGCTGGTACACTCATTAAAGAGTAATTTCAGGTTCTTGGAAGCTCCTAACTAAGGTACAGTGTGAAAGCCTTTTAAAAAAAAAATTATAAGCCTATAACTTAACCACCTCTCTACATTTATTTTGGAATATTTTACCATTAAAAGCTGACCCTGAGGTACCTCTTGGAAAATTTAATATCATTCTTCAAGAATTAGGTCAGAATCTGATATTTTGACCTCTGTAAACTCCTGCAGAACAGTATGAGGAAAAGTCAGTATAAGTCAAAGCTTTCATGATAGGGTCAGCACCTCTTCACTGTAAATTATTCCAACTGACCCTAAGGGGAATTCAAGCTATTACTGGATATTCCTTCTCTCAAACAAACTGTTTTCCCTCCTGCTGACAGCACTGTTCATTTCCATCAGCAAAAAACCACTATCGATGTCCTTCTCACTCACTATCAGCAACTGTCACCTATGACATGGTATCTTGTCCACTGGCAAACATAGCAACTGTTTCTGTATTGAATTGGCAAGTAAAATCTTAGTGCTGACTTAAGTTAGAAAAGTCTTCCGGCTTTAAAAAAAAAAATCATTTTCAAAATCATCCAAGTAATATTAAAGCTGTGTCCTGCTAACTGTCAATAGCAACTAAATCTTTCTGAGATGACACAATGATGAAATTATTGAAGAAGCATAAAGGAACAGAAAGATTTCACAGATTGAATGTGCCTATTTATGATTTTTACTAACATGTAAAAAAGTGATAGTTACTGTGTAGAACGTTTTCCAAAAGAGCAAAAAATCTCAAGGCAATATGCACTTCACTTTTGCTACATGAAATGAAAACCAGTTGATGGGATGAACTCTGGACCTGGTTATATTTTGACCAATTGGCACAGCTAGACTGAAGGAGAGCCGGTAGCTTTCCTTTTACAAAACTTTTGTGACCCCCAAGTTCAAATACTCAGGTTAAGCATATCTTACAAGGCTACACTGGAAAATACAGTTTTCTCTGCTCAATTTTCTGTCTTCCAGAGAGCAGGAGATAGACAGCAAATTGTACTGTAAACCTACACCACCAATAACCACCTCATTTTATTCAGTCCTCCCCAAAAGACTAACACTGTTTGGTTTTCCAAAATCTTGATTTATTACTTCCAGGAATATGGATGGGAATTAACAAGGAAGACATTCAAGAGCTGCCCAAACAGAAGCCTGACACAATAGCTACTGCCTGAAAAACAAAGCTAGACTGAGAGCTGGAAAAGATCACATCTTTTTATTTCTGCAGGCAATTAACTGTCAGAGTGACTTATTTAGGGATTCAATCCATTCTTCAAGTAGAAAGACCAAATAACTTTCTCAGTTTAGTATTGATAGGTAATTTTGATATTGAGTTAATCCAGCTTGAAACTAATTTCCAAACACCTTTCTCACCTCAACTGAGGATCTGACTCAGGATCGCAGGATGAATTTACACAGCTCCTCCTGAGCATGACGCCAGAGTGACCAGGCTCCTTATCTGTATCCACACTACACTGAGGTGTTCACAAAAGCTGAACATCTTGTCATATCACAAAACCAGGGCTGACTTAGTGAACCAGAACCAATGTGTTTGATATCGGTATGGAGAAAGAGCTCTCCTGGAGCAGTAAAGCAGAGAGTACAATCAAATGGCATGAACCTCCGAGGGTATAATGCTCAATAATGTATTTTAGAAGGTAGAAACTGTTGATATATTTTCTTCTTCCTCTATACTTCTGTTTACAAAACTATTGGGAAATAGATTTCTTTTATGTCCTTTTTTCACGTAACCTATGGTGCATAACAAAGTGATACTAATAAACAGTAAGCAGTATATAGTCACGAGTAGTATTGACTCACAAAGTCCTAGTATTTCTCAAACATCCCTTCCAACAACATAAGACACAAACAATAAAAAAAAATTAGAATTTTTAACACCACTGCTAGCAGCTGCAGGTCAGATCACCAATCCAAATTCAGTGTATGGAATTCAGTGTCAATTCTAATAGTTTGGAGACAGCTACCAGAAAAGAACTAGAAGAGAAAAGGAGTGAACAGCTAAACAAGGCACATGCTTGGTGTTCATGACAGTAATGTCACCAGCTCCAATCACTTTATGTAGCCAGATGACTGCATGCTCTTCTTGCATGAAGACAACTTACTACTTGAAAGTATGACAAACAAATAACAATACAGTGAATAAAGGCAATTTAAATATACTTTTATTTTAAAAATAAAAGAAAACCTCAATTCCTCTGTTTTCAGAAAGCAGAAAAGTGATTTTGCAAGTGTTCAGCTCCAATAGAAAGTACTACTGTTTTTAAGTTTTGAAAGAAAGCCAACTAGTTGACTTAGTATTTTCTACTAATAGGCATTTATCCATGTCAGCTATGCTAGTCTTTTGTTTAACACTGAATTATTGCATGCATGTCTTGAAAACTAAGCCTGTCATAGAGATGTTTTTTAAACAAAAGCCCACACCTGTTTGATAAATGCAATCATCTCAGAGTTAACCATAACCCTGCACTGAGTAATCAGACACAGGAACATGGTCATTTTACAAAGCGCTGAGTCAAACATAAAACACATCCAGCTTCTCCCCTCTTCCCTTCACCAACAGCACACTGAAATCGCTGAAATACATGATGCAAAATGTGATCAGCTCAAATATGGGCATCAACATTTCACTCAGATACCACTAATTTCATATAGCACAGCGGTTTCATAGATAGAGGTAAAGAATACATACAACACATGCTCAGCCTGCTTAAAGCCATGGAGTTCCCACCAACACTGCGGGTTAGTTACACACCTGATCTTGAAACAGGAAAGGTTATTTGAACATGGAAGTACAAAGACTTGACGTGATGCAGATGGACAATGGCTTGAACACAGCTAGTCATATTAAGCATGACTCTACATACAACACACACATCCCATCGACAAGAAGAACAACAGGGAGGATCCATGGAACTCCAGGCCTGTCAGTCTGACCTTAGTGCCAGGCAAAGCTATGGAACAGGTGATCTTGAGTGCTATCATGAAGCACATGCAAGAGAACCAGGTGATCAGGCCCAGCCAACACAGGTTCACAAAAGGCAGGTCTTGCCAAACTAACCTGATCACCTTCTATGACACAGTGACTCGGCTGCTGGATGAGGGAAAGGCTCTGGATGTGGGCTTCCTGGACTTCAGTAAAGCCTTTGACACAGTTTCTCACAGCATTCTGCTATGGAAACTGTCAGCCTCTGGCCTGGACAGACACATACTCTCCTGGGTGGAAAACTGGTTGGATGGCCACTGGAGTGGTGGGAAATGGTGTTAAATCCAGCTGGAGGCTAGTTACAAGTGGGGTTCCCCAGGGCTCAGTGCTGGGTCCAGCCCTGTTCAATGTCTTCATCAATGACCTGGATGAAGGCACTGAGTGCACCCTTAGCAACTTTGCAGATGACACTAAGCTAGGTGGAAGTGTGGATCTGCTGGAGGTTAGGGAGGTTCTGCAAAGGGGGTTGTTTAGCCTGGAGAAGAGGAGGCTGAGGGGAGACCCATTGCTCTCTACGAATACCTGAAGGGAGGTTGTAGAGAGGGGGGTGATGGCCTCTTCTCCCAAGTGACAGGGGACAGGACAAGAGGGAATGGCCTCAAGCTCTGCCAGGGGAGATTTGGGCTGGACGTTAGGGAAAAATTTTTCACAGAAAGGGTCATTGGGCAATGGAACAGGTTGCCCAGGGAGGTGGTTGATTCACCTTCCCTGGAAGTGCTGAAGGCATGGGTGGAGGAGGTGCTAAGGGACTTACTTGGTTTAGTGTTTGATAGGAATGGTTGGACTCAATGATCTGGTGGGTCTCTTCCAACCTGGTTATTCTATGATTCTATGTTTGCATATTCATTTTTTTTCAAATGCAGATATTGCCTGCTATAGGAAGAGAATATAAAGATGAGACTGCAACTATTCTAACCTATTAATATTTTGGAGATGAATATCAAAGTACAAGCAAATACTTCTTACTCAGAGGCAAGTAAAAATCAGTGAAGAGTACTGACAGCACCTCTCAATTATACAGACATTACCAGGCACTTTTTTCTTTTATTAACTCTACCTTTGTAGGAGCTTTGGTATAGCGAAAATAATTTCCCTACACCAAAATAACAAAAGGAATAACAACCAAAAACATATCCAGCATCAGCTAACGAGTTGATCTCTATGCTGAATGCAGCTGGAATTTTCTGCCTGCTTCTTCACCCTGATACATTATTCCTTAGGTTTATTAATCAGCAGGAATTAAACATTTTCTTCTGCTGCTATTTTATACTTAATCATCAGCTTTCAAGCACTCCTTGAAGTTCTTGGGTACCTCAAGCTAACTGAGTTTAGGCCCAGTGGTGTCTTAACTACATAACTCTAAGTGTTTCTGACAAGCTCTATTATAATTACATTTAAATGTTTTGTTTTAATGCTTGTGTTTGCCGCAGTCTTTGATGGGAGAGAAGAAATTGCCTTCACCCTAAAATCCTATAATAAATAAAAGAAAACAGAAATGTAGTATCAATTTGTGTCCAAATCTGCTTACAAAAGAGAATTGGGTCAGGCCTTTGCCCAGCCAAGCACTTAATCATGTGCATAATTTTTATTACGTCAGTATTCCCACTGATGTCAATGAACAATTGCAGCTATGATCGTCAAGTTATATACATGCCTGAATGCCTTCCTGGATCAGGGCCTAAGAGAATTCACAACACAGTGCAGTGACTCAGGACAGACAGTCCAGGGAATGCCTCTTGGGACAGATGTCAGGAGAAAGCTTAGCACACAGCCTGGCGCACCCCTACACACAATAAGAAGTCCTGGATAATAAAAGAGATCACAAACTTGAATTACATTTGTAACATAAAAAACAGCATTATGCTGGCCTGACTCGATGAAATACCATCCAAAATTCAGGCAATTAATTGATGATTAAAGCAGTGCCAGATAATTAAATAAAACCACAACAGATACAAAAATTACATTTATTGACTACATTTTTGCACAACCAAATGTTACCCTACCATGCTTTATACAGTCCAGGAGAACACACTGACATCTCTTAATTCCCTAAGTAACTTGTGCCTTTCTAGCACAGCCTTACTGCTTGGAGAAGAGCACATGTGGATAAGCAGCAAAGGAAGACATCTGGGCATCTCAATGTAACAAGCTAATTTGGGGAAAGTACTTTCACATCACCAGGCACTTGCCTGCAGAAAGAAAAAGGGGCTTCTGATGACTCTCTTGAGGTCTTACAAATGCTGGTCAGCAAGCTTTGTGAAAAGTACTACTAAGATTGCATCCAGAATCTGGAGATGAGGAAACCAGGGTGACTTTGGAGAATTTTTGTAAATACTTTCATGAAAAGCTTTCACACTAAGTTTTGGTTTTATGCAGCAGAGACAAGACTGAGAGCTTCTGAAAAGGAAAGACAGTTTTATCTGTGTTATGGAGTTGAAAGCAGGCTTAGGCAGCAAGAGAAAAGGATTTAATTATCGCTTCATCAACCATATCCTGTCCACAGCAAGTACTGCCTACTTTGATGACTGTGGCTGCTGCCACTTGCTCTTCCCAAGCAAACAAGAGAGAGAGATAAGGTGTGTTTGGATTCTCTTTGCTGGAGATATTGTTTTTCTTCTGCTTGTTTTATAAACTTCAGCTGTTACATCTCCTGGTCTTTACTTAGCCAAGTAAAAAACAAATACTTCCTGCTTTCTGTATAAATAAGTGGTTGCAATGTCAGAATAATCTGCATTGTCCTTCTCCAAATTCTCTTTAATTTGCAGTATGTAATGTATGCATGCACATAGCGTGTGTATATATATATGTATTTATACACTATATATACTATTTACATCTATAATTTACATTATTGTGCACACAGTCTCTAGATTCTTCTCAGACCTGATACCATTCTCAAACAACAGATTTTAAGAGTAAGTCATTGTTACTAGTACAAAGTAAAAATAACAACTTTAATTCCCAAGACATGCTTAAATGCTTAAACTCATCCTTGTATCACTAGGTTTCTTATGCTGACCAGTATCTAAACTTATACCTACATCAGAAATTGCTGGCTCTTCTCCTGTTTTGAATATCATGTTCTATTTTTAACTTCTGCAGAACTAACACACAAATGTTTTGTTGTTTGTAGAACTGTTTGCAAACGTCAATCCTTGCTTTGAAGATGAAGCATGAAAAATCTTCTTGGTACCCAACTTCACACGTCTTGTACCATTATTCTTGGCTTGATGACAGTAGCAGCTTCAAATCTTTGAGAGACCAGCAGAATGAGAACAAACCCATCCCAGGCTTCAAGCTTAATAACATAAGCCCAAAGCATCACAATCCAAAGCAAAGACCTTGCAGAACAAATGCTTTAGTTTTTTTGTGCCAGTGGTTTCTTGTTCATAAACAGTAAAACTACAGTAAAAGAAAACCCCAAACATATTAGAAAGGTGGATCAACCACAGAGAGACATCCTAGCATCTGAAATTGATGCTTTTTTTGATATTCAAAGAGGATGAGCATAGGAATTTTTTTTTTAATCTCCTCCCTTAGAAATGTTTTCCACAAAGGAAAAACTTAAGAAAACACTACTGTATTAAGAACTGAACCTATACTAAGTCATGAACCTTCACCAAGCAATTGCAGTATATAGAGAGACAGTTGGTTTAGGAGATCCTTTTATCACTTTTCTGTTTGGTTTTGAACTTTCTCAATCTCTCCATACATTTCATTAATAACAGTTAAGAAATACTATTTCCTGGTGAGGTTGAGCAGTAAGGAGTACCAAAATCTGTCACAAGAGCTTGGTTTTGCACATTTTTTTTTTCACTTTCCCATGAAAACTGGTGCATTTTCAATTTTGTGGCTGTTTCAGACATCCATCCAAACAGACTGCTTACCTTTGAGGTTCAACTTTAATTACTTTTAAATGACTAATTGTCACTAGCCACAGATCAAACATCTCTATTAAAGTCCTGCCTTTGTTTACAAAGCCTGATGTAAGAAATACCTCTGTGCTGCCTGCCCAACATTATTCCCCAGAGGACCATGAAACCGCTCTTCTGCTGAGGCTTAATCCTTCATCAACTGACGACATGGAAAAGGCTTACAGAGATCAGAAGGTTTGAAGTTAGTCTGTAATAGCAACTAAAATTCACTTCCCCACTCTTCCATTGCACCATCAGTGTAAAACTGCACATCAAAGCAAAACCAGTAGAGAACAGCACTCAGAAGATAGTCCCAGATGTTTGTATTAATTTTTATGTGGAACTGACATAGCTGTAGAGAATTTCCCTTGTATGCTCTTATTAAAAAAGACACATTTTGACCTGTTCTACAAAGGCATGATTCTTAGGTTAACCTCGTGAGGCAAAATGCAGGTACTTAGCTAAATGGCTTAATAAGCAAAATGCCAGAAATACAGCAGTTCTTACTGATATTTTATTCTGAATTCATAGCATTAGTCCTAGAATAAGTGATCTGAGAGATAAAATGCCCATAATTTTTATCTTCTGCTTTGTTTCAAAAATGTGAATTTCAGAGAAGCAAATTTTATGTTTTTTAAACTGTCTCAAGTCCCTAAAATGACATTTGGTAATTTGAAGCATCTAAATTTAAGAACCGATACCATAACTGCATAATTCACACATTCCATACTGCTAAAATAAAATGTTTTATAACTATCTGCTGCAGATCAGATAAGATGCAGCACACATTTGGCCTTTCCACGAAAGTGCCAGAAAAAAATTTTCACAATAATTCAGCCTGAATAGTTAATAGATTTTGGTCAGACACTTTTTCTGCACACTCTGTAAACCTTCAAGTGTTTCTCAAAGGTACATGTTACCAATTATAAAGAGGTACAGAATGAAACTATCTGTAGGCACACAAGGATTTAGAGAAGATGGCTAGTGGACATCTGGAAGGGCAGAAAGGTTTAGAAAGGGAGTGCAAACACTTTTACAGTTTTATTGATCTTACAGAGAAGATGCTTGCCAAGTCACGAGATAGGCGACCTTAAATCTGTCAGCTATGGAAGATAAAAATATATATATATGTTTAAACTTCAACTTTGTCACATGTATGCAATGAAGTGGCAGTGGTGCTGTCTGGGTCACCTGAAGACTATTTACAACCTCCATGTAATGATTTTTTTTTTTTTTTAATGCCAAAGAGTCTGTGTTGGACTACTGGAAGCCAAGAAGAGAAATGATTGATTCTCTGACATGCCTCCAAAAGGATAGTAATAAGGAATCCAAAGTTTTCTTCTCTTAATTGCATCAGAAAGCTCAAAGAAAAATATTCACTAAAAGGTAGGATAAAAAAATAAGGCAAAGTAAATACAAATTTCAAGCATACATTTTTTGCCTCAACCTGAACAGAGGCTGATATAACTGAAATTATTTGGATTACAGCAATTTAAAAGCAAGTGAAACCTTGGTATTACTAACCACTTGCAATGCAGCATCTCTACTACTTTTGCAGGGAACTTAAGTAGCTCCTTTTAAATATGAAGCATCATCAAACGAACTTACTGCTGCATTTGCCATTTTTATGTTTGCTGGAACCACCTCAGTAGGAATTCTAGTGCATGCCAGCAGGGCTATTGCTCGCTCAGGAAAGAAAGAGGAAGAATGTCTCTCCCTTGCCAGTACCATGACACTCAATCAGGCATCACAACACAGTCCTTTCTATTCCTTGAATTCAAGGTTAATGGATATTTCAAGGAGCACTCGGAAGAGACCACAGTATTTTAACAAGATTTCCGGCACCACAGCAATGAATAAACTGAGCATTTGCTGACAACCTACAGACCTTGGCCAAAACTGTCAGAAACAAACAGTGCCTGAGTTACTCTCACTTTACACATTCTCAGTCTGACATATCAAATGTACCTAACTAGGAAAGGTGAAAGCACTGACTAAAAATATCATTCTGAAAGAAAAAAAGAAAATCCAACTGCCATTGAAAACTGAGGCCCCCCAAAAAAGCACGAACATTTCTCATTACGCTCCACTGAACTCCTTGTCAAATGTACAGCCTGAAAGGAGAAGACATGAACATAAAACCCAAATGTTTTTCAAGAACTTTTTTTTTTTTCCAATGCCCATTCAACCTCCAAACTCCTTTGCTGGTAACGAGGTTGGTGAAGAGGGCACTTCTTCAAACTAAGCCATGCGGGCTCCTTCTCATGCGGTTTACAATGTACAGGATCACCTTGTGATTGTGCCTAAAGTCCGAGGACTACCACAGACTACCCACCAGGTATAAAAATACATAAAATACACTCAGATCTTCTAATTTCTAAAATAAGACTTCCATTTTTTGTCTCTTCTCTCCAGACATTAACATTTTACTTAGGAAATGACAAGGCACTATAAATAATTTGTTTCTAGTTCTTGAACTCTCTTGCCTTAAGGCTAATTATATTAATAGACTTCCCTGGGTTTAATTAGTATTTTGTCTAACCCCTGCTGATCATTAAAATTTCATTTAATTTGATCACTAGAGTACATATCTTAAGTCCAGTCTAGATGAAGGAATTGCAAGTGTACAATTACCACTGAGTGGATAAGCCAGTAAATTTAACTAAGATCAGGGCATTTTCCACTCCCAAATTTAATTTCAGTATCTCAACTCCATTAGTGTGGATTGCAGAATCTTCCTCCTCGTTCAACTGACAGCAACAATAAATCACAAGCTCTTATTTTGTGCATTGGGGCCCTAATTCTCAATCCCTGTCACTCGACAATCACTGGTGGCTCCTCCCTACACAAAACTCAAGTCTATGCCTATCTTTGGGTCTCGCTGATAGGTAACAGTGCAGACATAGCTTCGTAACAGCAAGATGTTATTTTGTCAATAAAGCCATTTCACAGAAGGAAATAAACTTCTACCAGTAAAAAACAGTTTTGCTTCTACAGTTGTGTTTGTAATGGGGGTTTTACTACCAAAGTTTGCTTCTACAGTTGTGTTTGTAATGGGATTTTTACTACCAAAGTTTTTCTAGTCTACCGTGCAGTTTTGGACAAGCCATGCTTTCAGGTGAGTTATTGGGCTGGTGGTTATGGAGGCTCAAGGGGGCATTTTTGTGAGCCCAAAGCTCTTGGCAAACTCCACAGCTCCTTTACTGTGCCCACAGGAACATATTAACTCCTTTTTGGAGAAGTCTTATATGAAGTTGTGCACACATACACTCCAGTGTGCTTGTATGAAGTACAGTACTTGTGGAGCCTCACTGTGGAGTCATATATCCTGTAACTCCCAGAAGGAGGGAATAATGGTATGGCAAGAACCAATACTGCAACTAAAACAAAGTCCTGAAAACAGGACAAACACAGATTAAACCAATTATCTTGGTAGAAATGACAGCACAAGCACATACACGCATTCAGCCAAAAGCAAAGCCTAAATTTTCTGTATGTACTAAGGTCAAAATCAAGCAACAAAACCAACCATATCTGCACTGTTCTAGCACCCAGCCGTGTACTTTACATAGCCCTAGATAAAGTCCTAGAAACATGCTTACTACTGAGAATATTTTTATAATACAACTAGACAAAACCCCTGCAGAGTTGTAGACACACCTATACATAAAATGTAAAGGCATATAAGAGTCTTCCCTTCCTTCATGGAGTCATACAGAATCACAAAATGGTAGAAGTTGGAAGGAACCTCTGGAGATCATCCAGTCCAAACCTCCTGCTAAAGCAGGTTCACCTACAGCAGGTTGCACAGGAATGAAGCCAGGCAAGTTTTGAATATCTCTAGAGAAGGAGGCTCCAAGGCCTCTCTGGGCAGCCTGTTCCAATGCTCTGTCACCTTCACAGTAAAAAAATTTTTTCTCATGTTAAGATGGAACTTCCTGTGTTCCACTTTGTGCCCACTGCCCCTTGTCCTTCTGCTGGACACCACTGAAAACTCTGGTCCCATCCTCTGGACACCCATCCTTTAGATATTTGGAAGCATTGATCCAAGAGGTCTTTTCCAACCTATTGATTCTGTAAGATTTCCTCTCAATCCTGTCTTCACTAGGCTGAGTAGACCAAGGTCTCTCAGCCTCTTCTCATAAGATGCTCCAGCCCCCTGATCATTTTTGTGGCCCTCTGCTGGACTCTCTCCAATAGTTCGTTGTCTTTCTCGAGCTGGGGAACCCCAAACTGGATACAGTACTGAAGTTGTGGCCTCACTAAAACAGAGTAGAGTGGTAAGATAACCTCGCATGACTTGCTGGCCACACTTTTACTGATACACCCCAGGACACCACTGGACTTCTTGGCCACAAGGGTACATTGCTGGTTCATCACCAACTTGTTGTCTACCAAGAGTCCCATGTCCTTTTCCACAGAGCTACCTGCCAGTAGGTCAACCCCTATTTTGTCCTAGGGCAGGTGGTTATTCCTCCTGAGGTGAAGAACCCTACACATGCCTTTGTTGAATGTCATTACATTCTTCCCCACTGAACTTTCCAGTCTGTCAAGTTCTTGCTGAAGGCAGCACGGCCTCCTGGTGTATCAGTCACTCCTCCCAGTTTTGTGTCATCAGTAAACTTGCTGAGGGTATACTCTGTCCCCTCACCCAGGTCACTGATTAATACTTTGAACAAGACTGGGCTGAGTACTGACTGCTGGGGAACATCACTAGCTACAGGCTTCCAACCAGACTCTGTGACACTCATCACAGCTTTCTGGTCTCTGCCATCCTGGCAGTTCTCCATCCATCTCACTGTCCACTCATTTAAGACAAACTTCCTAAGCTTACCTATGAGGATGTTACAGCAGATAGTGTCAAAAGCCTTGCTGAAGTGGAGGTAGACAACATCCACTGCTCTCCCTTCACCTGCCCAGTCAGTTATGCCCTTACAGAAAGCTATCAGATCAGTCAAGGCTGTATTGGAGTGTAGTCTCAGACATGCTTTGGACAGACCTTTCCACTGGACTAATTTGCCTATAATGCCACAAAGCAGCCACAGATAATCCTGTCATCAGCTGCATCCAGAGAATCGCATTAGCCTGAACTCCACTTTCTCCTTCAGACGTGCAGCTCATTAGACCAAATCCTCCTTTAAACAGGAATTCTTCAAAGTTAACAGCATTGTGGCTACTTGGAAGAACTGAGCTTTGTATACTGCCTTGTTACTCTACAATTTCTTCAGAGGTCTAGATCTGTTAGTGTACACCAACACTTTTTACCTCTTGACAGGAAGTAATTGAGTTCATAAAATTTACTAAAGGCCATTTAAAATAAACTGTGATGTGGTGGTCATTACCAGAGCTTCCTTCTTCCTCTGCAGACTTTTCCAAAAGCCATGTTTGGCACTTTCACTACAGACACTGGCAATACCTCTGCTCCCTAAGCACTACAGAACATGTAGCTTAAACACTAAACTACCAGTTTCCATTCACCAATGTGTCAATTGATTCGCAGCTCTACAGATCAGACTTCAAATCCTTAGACTTTCACCACAATGAGAAACCAAATAAAAAACCCTCTGACTGATATATACATGGCATTTATTGGAAAAGGTCAAGTTTTTGTGTTCATCTGCATAAGGCAAATTACACTATAAAAATCAAACACACCCCCTTCATTTAATTGGCAGTTTTGTCTGCATGATAATTTATAATATACTGTCTTGGCGTGTTTATAACAACTACTTTTTCTGGTTGTATCTAAATACCACCTCAAGTATTGTATTACAAAGCTACTTCTTGAAAAACAGGCTTTTCTTTGGTTTCTCAATGAATTCTGATTTTCCCTAATACAACTGGTCTATAAGGACTCAACCCCATTTGACTTGCAGTCACAGATATAAAATCAAGGCAGTGCAGTTTTCCAGTTAAAAATTTTCTAATCTCAAAGTGAAAATGCTTCTTATAGATTAATGTAAGTTCTTCATTGCTGACACTGCTTACAGTATCTTGTATTTAATCCCTGTTGTTAGAATTGTTCGGTAATTATTCTCATGTGGTAAGGGTCATCTCTTTCTATGTTACTTTCTGTTATCTTGACTTCAAAAGAAATCACAGCGCTGGTACAAAACCTGACATGGGATAACTTATAGAACCATTATTTCCTTTCCCTACATCTCACTTCCATATGATGGATGAAATATAGCCAACACCTCTGTGACAACCTGAATTTATCTGCAGAATCTCTGTTGCTTGTGACTACTAGGAGACTGATTTTGCACAACGTTGACTGCTCCTGTCCAGATGCAGAAAGACTTTAACTCCCACTTTTTAATTTCATTTAGATAAGAAACTTTATTCTCAAACTAAGATACATCTTGAATAAATTGTTGCTAGGTACTGAATACTGTGTGACACATGTTTACAAGGTCCGGTTTACACACAGTAGTGCTAGCAGGTTTTAGGTTAAACAGAAAGCATATAAAATTGATGTAATTGTTTCTATTTCCAAGAGTTTTCCTTAATTATATAATATTTTAATAATCTGCTTGCAGCCTGTCTGGTTTTGTTTATCTGGAAGAAAGTAGCTTGCATGAGCAAGATAATTCAATTCAAAAAAATACATTCCATGTAGACGTCTTCAATATGCAGAATATTTTGGTCACTGATGATTTTCACAGAGGTTGTGGTTCTCTTTCTACACTGAAGCCATAATACTATTCCTTAGGGGGAAAGTTATTTGATGTGTGAATAGCTTCAAATTTTATTCTTTTAAATATTTTGTTGCAGGTCTGAGTTCCTCTGGCCATTTTTGTTTGTATGGATCTTTCCTACCCAGTGTTACTCATACTCTGATTTCTGCTAAACGCTCTTGATGAGCAGAATTCTGCTAGCCAGCAGAGTGGCTCAGAAACAAAATGAAGCTGATTTGTAAGCATTCTACGTCTGTAGCTCAGCTGCCTATCTGAACTTCCATTATAAATTTTGGTTTGCTTGTAAATCTTAGGAGAGGTCTTGTCATTAAATCAACTATTTAAAATGAAAATTCAGTAAGAAAAAAAAGTGGTCTGAAATTATTTTTTTAAAATAATTAAGCTCTTATTCAACCTATTGGTGCTTTAGGAACTAGATTTCTAGATACAATTAAAGCAATTAAACTCCAAAGATCCAGAACCACACTCCTATCACAAACTGTGACAGAAGAAAAATCAAGGAAGAAATCAAAGCTCTGTTGAAACTGCTGATGCTTTGCACACCTTTTACTTTTAAAACACACAAACAGTAACTGCACTGAGAGAAATTATGCTGCTTGCAATTCAACAGTGTGTAAGCAAGACAGGAATCAAGCAGCTGCATTTTCCATATTCTGTAACTGTAATCAAACGCAGAGAGCTGGTATCATTTCCAGAAGAAACTACTGTTTCATCCTCCCTATCTGTAACTCAAATCTTCACGTGCAGTCCTTCAAACCCCACAGACTTCTCGACAACTTAATTGGTTTTTCAGATTTCAGCACCAGGCAATTTCTGTTCTTGCCAGGAAGTACAACCTTATGACATACCCTCTCTGCAGCCTACTCCAATGCTGTTATTTCCAGCACAATTAGCATTTGGTTGTGCATGCTTTCAAGAGCAGAGAGCCCTTGTTTAATTAACAGCACCCTCAGCCAGAGGTTAACCTGTGATACAAAAAGGAGATGCCTCCATGGACATTTGAAGAGTGAGAAGCCTCTGCAGAAAGTTCTCTCCCCACTGAATACCTTACTTGTAATTTTATACACAGAGCAGGGTATATTTAGCAACTGTTCCACTCAAGAAATTTTGAAACATCTCTTTCTAATTTGCTTCCAGGTACAGTCTTGTAACTTTATTTTACACACTGCAGCTCAGCTCAACTAGTTTATTAAAAAGACATTGTGATCTTCTATAAAAAGTGATGTTGTCTTGACCAACAAGGGTGGTATTCACAGGAACGCTCAAGTCAAGCTGCTTGAAGAAGTAACTTGCTCTGTACCTATACAGAGATCTCTGTGAAGAAAAGGAGGTTCAAGATAAAGCATCAAATAAGCTGAAGGTAGAGATGAAAATGACTACAGCAGTCTGCTGTATAGCATCTTTACAGGCTGGTAATTTTAAGAGTTTCTGTTCTGTTGATAACTGATCTCCAGTCTGTTTCACTCACTTGATTTCCTTTCAAAAAAATAAAAATACATTTGAGCTCTGCCTCTTTTCAGACTTTTTTTTTTTTTTTAAGCAGAAAACTCAGCATCCCAGTGTTAATAGCATTTCCCAATAAGGAACTAATTAACAAGCAAAGCACAATTAGGAAACACATGCTATCAGGACATTTTACATTCCTGATAAAGTGACATATAAACTTTGCATAAAGTTCATTTCAGCAGTGCCATAATGTGAATCACTGCATCATTTACTTATCATCAGCTGCCGCAAATTCTCAGAGCAGGAGGATGGAACTAGACCAGCATTAATTCCAGCTCTTCTGTGTCAGGCATTGTCTTAGGAAGCTGCCTTTTTGCAAGTACACTTTCCAAGGCATCTTCATTTGATGTTATGCAATTAAGAAGGAATGTCAAGGAGCAGTAAAAAAACAGGAACAGCAATTCAGTGGCAGTAGATGTATCTATTTCTTCAATTCACAGACATTAACATGGCAAAAAAATACTATTCAGAGTTGCAGCTATCCCTTCAGCACAGCTTTAGAAACCTTTGGCTTTCCTGTTTCATATTTTCTGGGCTTCAACAGTGAACAACAATCTTTCTCCAAGAAAAATATACCTGATGATTCAGAGATGCATAATCAGACTGAAATAGTCCAGGTTAGGGAACTGAAATAAAACAGCATGTGTATCAAAAGTGACGAGGTTGGCAGGATTTTCTCCCAGATTTATGGCAACAGATGAGACATTACATAAATTCGTCACTGATAATTGAGGTTAAGCTCTACTGCAGGTCATCAATTTAGAACATTTTTCTGTTCTGACCTAAAAGATTTACTTACAAGTACAAGTGCTCTCTTCTATAATTTAAGGATATTGGAGAAAAGAATAAATTAGAGTTTAGTTTTTGAAAATCAGATTCATAAAATTGAAGAAATTTAAAATTGGAAAGGCCTTGTAAGGTCAGAACGTAACAGAGAAGAAACACTTCAATAAAACAAAGATGTATCCCACTGTAAATGTTGTTCCTAATTCTCAGTGCCTCACTCTGATTTTGCAGTATCCACACTATCCCTACTTCACTGCAAAAAAAGCAAACAAATATTGAGGGCACTGCCTGATTTAGTTACTACCAGAAAATTGCATTAGGCTCAGATCCCAAAATAACAACTACTCTGCTCCTTGGCTTTTAAACAAAATATCCACATTTGCAAACAGTCTCTATGCTGTGCCTGCAACCTGCAGTTGCAGCACTGTGAAACCACTATATTGATAGTACTGCAGACAAGATACCTTGATCTTTCACTTAAAGTTATCTCTTTCACCAATGAAATAATGTCAATAAACAGCTACAGAAGGAAAAATGGTTGTCTTTAAATAAACCAAGAAAAGCATGAAAATATTTGGAATCAAGATGGCAACACTTTGTAAGGAAAGATCAGACTAGGAGGAGGTTGCACGATTTATTCACATCTATCTTCCTACCTAGTTGGTGCTTTAACTGCATAACGTGCTGAAAGAGGTTAATGGACAGCGGTCATTCCTGCTGCATAATTTGGACAACAGGATGACATGAGGTTTTTCATTAATAGAAACATGGGGGTCAGCTTTCTAGTATCAGACAAATTGGATTTTAGCTCTCAAACATGAAGTGCAATGTCAAAAATAATTTCTTCTTCCAAGAAACATGTCATAGATAACAGAATGGAACAGTAAACAGATTATAAACCATACTTAAACTGATTATAGGTTAATGCATGAGCCTAACCAAAGACACGTAGTAGTGCAGACTGGGTATCATTGAACTGAGCTCCTCTTTTAGACTGATTCCATGTGTGATTTTCAAGAAGCAAGTTTAACTACGAAGAAACTTTCTAAAAGAAATACAGCGATGCATTAAAAACACAAGCACACTCAGTACAAATACTTTGTCCCCTTGGGTAAGCAGACTGACATCATCAAAAATCTGTAATTGAAGGTGCTTCATGTAGCACTTCAAACCACATCAAAGTAGAAACTGTTTTGATTCCAGCTAGGAGGAAGTAAATATAGTTGTAGAAAGAGTATAGAAACACTGATGCAATAAAATTGTACCAGTGTTACTAATCGCTGCTTAGTGGACCCTTTCTGGCTTAGCTGTTTGCCAATAAAAACTAAATAACTGCTAAGACTGCACAAGGTGTGTTTTGCCTCCACATTTTCATCAGGCTTTGCCAGACACTATTAAGAGAAGCTAGGTCTTCTGCTCCCCCCATCGCCTGCTCCCTGCCCAGCCCCAGTGCTCCAAGCCAACATGTACATCCATGTGCCCGCACAGAAAAATGAGCCAGGGAACCAATCCAACCGCAAGACCCTCACAGGAGGGAGGAAGCACCTCTGGTTTTCAGCTCTGCGAGTTTCCTGGTGCAGGGTAACCTTTGGTGCAAAACTGCTTCTGATATCACAAATTAAGTCCTGGCACAGGGCTGAGAATACGTGGCAAAAAATGAGTGCCAACCTAGAATGTCTCAAATGTGAACTGAAATCTCTCTTCTTGGGGTTTCCATGGCTAGCTGGTGCTTGCAGGGACTTTGGAGCATTTCCAAAGAGTAAAAGTAATGTTAATCTAAAGATTCATCCCAACAGTATGACCGATCTTTCTGTTTTAAGGGAAAAGTGAGATCCATTTTCCCAAGTACAGCATGTGGAGCTTGCTCTTGGGGCTCTTTAGCACTAGGCCCTGCTACTTTTTTTTTTTTCATGTTTCACCTCCCCTGGCTGATAGTCATTAGAATTTAATGTTCTCCTGTGGGTCTTTGGGTGCCTCTCCAAGATAACTGCAGTCAGATGCCAGTTGCATTATTATCAGAAAAGGCATATGATCATCACCTGTCTCTTCTGCTCTGAAGAAAAAGTCACTCAAAACAAAAGACAGGCACATATAATAAACAAGAACATCTTCCACATTTCTAAAGGAGTATATTTGAGACAGTACAGTTTATACTTTGTAACAGGACTCCTACCTCTAATACAGGTGCAAACAAAGAATAGAAAAATATCTTTAAAATTTGACAAAAAACTATTTTTTTAATTTAAAATCATCTCTAGTCCAGCAAAAAGCAGGTGGGTTCCACTGATATAAACTATTTCAATTTAAATGAATGAGTTCAAATAGATGTCACTTCTAAAGTACAGACCTTTCCCTCCAGGTCTCCCTTGTGATATTATTTGCTAAAAAACACTCATCAGAATTTTTTCTTCACTTCATTCACTCCAGTCTCATGCTTAAGAAATAAAATTTATTCAATGTTTGTTAAAATGTAAACAGTCTCCAAAGCTTTTAATTAAGCTCCTCATGTATATACACAAAGAAATCTGAACAGACACATCAAATTACACTGAAACCCAAACAAAAACAGCTGAATTATTAACAAGACTGGCTGAGCTGTGTGTGGCCATCCTGCGCACTGCCCTCCCACCCCCTGGATTTACAAAATCCAGTGTCAGCCACTGCCCACATCACTCATCTAGGCAATTTCAAGAAAGCTTTTCAAACACGATGAGCCATCATATTTCTTTCCCAGACATAGTTTAAAATATTAGTACTTTTGTTCCTAGTTTGTATATTTTCTCTTAGACACATACAACATGACAGGTCAGCCCTTTGTTTTTTTGGTGACATAATGAAGTTTCTTTTTCTTCTATCCACTAATCAATGGCAAGAAAGGAAAGAGCAATTCTGGACGTGCAAAGCCCAATCAAGTTGGCTTTTATAGCTAATAACATTACTTAAAGTAAAATTAAAAGCAAGTCATTCAACTCACTCTGGGTGATGGGGATTTTAAATAACACTGCCACATATCTCAAGAATAAATTACACTAAAACATAGTGCTTTTTTTTTCCCCCCTTCCTTTGCTGATCTGCCTGTTGATTGCCTTTCTGTCTCCTGGAGAAACTTCTAACGCCTCTGCTTTCTAAATCCAAACAAAACTGACTCCCCTCCAAACTGCAATGGTATACTGATGTGAGAGCAAAGAATTGAAGGCAGTAAAGGAAGCCTTATGCCTGTCATCTGTGCTCACCATTCCAGAAAGAAACACGTTCCTTTCCTTATTTCATTTTGGGGGTGAGTTTGCTCCACAATCAAGGAAACTGGGAAATGCATGACATAATGATAAGCATCCTATAAATAAATCTGGGCTTTACCCAAGAACTCTGATTTGCAACAGTTGATATAAATAATCTCTTGCTTTAAAGCCTGTGACAAACAATACTCTAAGCTTTCTAAACTTTGGTTGTGTAAACAACTGTCTCTGTGGCACAAGTGAGCATGAAATCCACTCCACTGCTCCCTCTGCCCAAAGCCCAGCACATGGATTTCAACAACAGCTTTGGTCATGTAACCTTTGGGGTTTTTTTCTGCATGCTGCTGAAACTACAAAAGGTACATTAACACAGTGGTCCTTGCCCCGTGGTGTTGCAATTCTCAAGCATAATTCCATATAGAAAGCCACAGACAAACGTGCATTTCTTACCTTTCCTATTTCCAGCCCCCATATTTTCAGCAGGTAAAACAACTGTACAATGTTCCCCTGGCCAGACTTGAATACTTATTCATGCATTTCACTTCTGTTCCCTCAGGAGCAATTGACAATGTGCACACAAGGGAAGAAAGAAAAATATCTATCTTCATCAACAGCAGGGTCCACCATTTTCACACATAAAATCATTCTCTCATATTTTTCCTTCCTATATAAGCATGTTAGAATTAAGTCTTATATTTAACTGCAACTGGAATAACTCTATGTCATACAGTTTTATATCATGCTTGATATTAGCTTCAAAAGTGAAGGGAAAAGCATTTTATTTCTAATACTCTAAATAATCCCACAGATTTGAATTTATCATCAGGATAAGCTTCATGACTAACAGGTACAGTCACTACTCAAGGGAAAGCTTCCGACAACACTTTTACATTCCCATCACTCATCTTAATTCTGGGCTACTTAATATAGACATCTCTTTAAATGATGCTTTGTCTCCCAGTTCTCCAATTCTGGGATCACACCTCTCCTGGATGTGCAAAACAAATACTTGATCATTATAGGTTTTCCTCCAACAAGACTTGTTAAGCATATGCTAAGTTCTTTGGTGAATCAGATAGGATAGCAATATGTATCCTTTAAACGGTATGTGCATGGTTCAGCCATCCAATCCCAGCTCAGACAATTCTGTAACTGTGCTTGTCAATTCACATCATGAAGTGTGTTCACAGTGGATACTGTATGTACAAGGACTCTTAAATAACAGTGAGCAGGGGGGTACAGGAGTGCTGGAGAGGTGCTCAGGTGAATGCTCCCTGATTCTGTGGAGTTGCACAAACTCTTCAGTTTGCTTTCCAAGTGCTAGAATAAGGATAAATTAACAGATATGATGAATTATTATCATTATTCTGAATATTCAAATGGTTTACAAATATGAAATTTCCTGATGTCAGCATGGAGGTATCTGCAGCACCAGCAGCTGGCATCTGATCTGGGAGCAGGGGAGAGGGAAGCTTGCAATACCATCACTTACAAGCATAATGGCTCATTTTGGTCCATGCAGAGAGACCGAGACCTATGGAGAACAACTGATGGCTCTTCCCACCAGGGTGGCAAAGCCCACAGCATGAACACCACCACCTCACCGCACCTTCTATTCCCCTGGCAGAACTACCAGCTGTGGAAGTCACTCTTGTAAACATCCATTTTCCATACTGCCAAAAGTAGCATCATTGTAGAAAGCATAAAACTGTCTGAGAGTAATTGGGTTTTGTCAGACAGCAGAAAGCTAACAGAGACTGTATAACATTTGTTTACAGCTTGGTAAGTTTTATCTTGGTATTTGTAATTTGCCCACGAAAGTTTTCAATTAAAGTAGAGATCAGGGTACCTCTCTTTCAAACACATGAACTCTTTAATGCTCTTAATCAAGCTAGCATCTGATACCTAAAAAACCCCCAAACCCAAGCACAAACCAGTAAAGGATTTCTTTTAATTACATAATTTGCAACTGGCATATGCAAAAAATTAAATTAGCCATACCAAGTGATTATCCTTCCAGAAAACAAATCACTTTAAATATAAAACAAAAGAAAAAGCTAAGCATCACCAAAATATGACCAAACCTCAGCACAGCTTTCAAATTTTACTTTTCTTATTATGTAAGTCACAGTTCAGTAATCCCACTTCTCCTCCCACCATTTGCAACTCTCCTGACTCTAGGATACAAAAAAATACAGTGTAAAAAAAAATTACGTCCCCCATCTGAAATACTGCCACAAACTTATCAGTCTCTTAAAACTAGTTAGATAATATTCAGTGTTGCCTACAACAATTTAAAGCAGCAATAGTTCCTTTGAAGCATGCAGAAGCTCACCACTTTGACTACAGTGGGAAAGACTATGCAAGAATTAAGGTGTCAATTAGGATGACTTGCAACCAAGGGCAAATCTCACCCCATTAACAAAATAAATGGTCACCATCTGCAAGTGCTTAATGCTCTCACAGGACATGGGGGAGTGAAACCACATTATTTCATCTTAAAATACCCTAGTGCATACTAGGATAACTCTAACAATGCTACTTCCACAGCAAAGATGTTTGTTTCATACTGCTGAGAAGCAAAATCCATGCATGGATCATACAAACAAAAGCTGACTTGTAGGCACTGACCAGAGCAGAAGCCTGAGCTCCCAAAGCACCCCAATATCAAAGGCCACAGCAACAGATCACTCCTAAGGACAATATAAAAGCAACTCCAAAATAAGTTCACCTCTTCTTTCGGCAAAAAGGGAGCAAAACTAAGCCTCTGCAACAGTTGTGAAAATGTTGTTTACACACTTACTTGTAAAACACATACCCTGAGACCTAAACCACGTCCTCTCCTTCCATTCCCCATGCCACTCATCCACTGATGACCTGGTAGCAATGGTCCATGACTGTTAAGAAAGACTTTGCCAGAGTTAAAAACAAATAGAAACAAATATTTACAGAGAAGAAGGGTGACATTCTCTCCATAAAATGACAGTGCTGTCTGACACACATGTAAACACAAAGAAAGAAAGGGAGAATGATAACTGGGCTGCAGCTTGGGGCTCACTTCTGGGTATGGAAGCAGCAGCCTGGGCAGATCCCTGCTGCTGGCTTTGGGAGGAAGGGTAAAAACTCACCTTTGTCCTTTGCAAGGCAAAAGACAGCAAAACTGGACTGACTAGCTTAGCTAAAACCAGCTTTCTTTCCCAAATTGTGAAATGAGCATTTTGTGTGTTAGAATTTTTTACTGAAATATAGTGCAGGAGGGAAGTCTGTGTCGGCTCTGTTCTTTAAGATGATGAAGGGAGCCTGGATCTCAGCAAAAGCCAAAGCAAAATTCTCACTGCTCTCAGAGGGCTGGGAGCTGTTCACATGGCTCTATCAGCTATCCCAACACATGCTCTCTTCTTATATTTGCCTCAACATGCAGATAAACATTCAAGGAGTCTGCTTTAGTTTGCCTAAATTCAGTTTTCTTGTTTTCCCTAAACATTTTAACAAGAAAACTGCTACCATTATTTCCCCAATGAATGTGACTATGTCTTCCCTTTATATTGTGACCCTATCTAGGAGGACTGTTCTGCTTCTGCCATTTCATTAACAAACATAATTTTGAAGTCATTTATACTAAACATTCACAGCTACGGAATACAGTTTACATAAAGATTTTTTTTCTGTACCTCATTAATCTTGGAGAGAGGAGGTTAACTCAGTGCTGCAACAACATTTTTATGTAATTTCAGTTATGGCATTATCAATATTGGATGTGTTTCAAAACAGGCAAAAGGCACTTGGCATGCATTGCAAGTGAGACCCGCAGTCAGTGCAGCTCTCCTGAACTACCAGAACCTTCCATCACAAAATTTCTTATAAAAATCACTGAGTTCATTTCCTCTGAGCTACTCTCAAAAAAAAAAAATCAATTATTTATCAGGACTAGGAATGGACAGAACTTTCTTGAAAGAAAAGAAAAAATTCAGACCTAAAGTCCATACATATGGTCAATCCTTGCTGGATTCATGGTTTGTTGGAGAGTGCCTAACTCCAGCAGCTCACTTTTCCACCTGCACATAACATCTGCTCTTCAGTGCTGGTCCTGACTAGTAGATACAACCACCCAGATTATGTTGTTACTACTTACAAGTTATACTGTTACTTGTTCAAGGATTCCTCCTGGAAAATGAGGGGGAAAAAGAAAAAGTTTTTTTAACAGTTGTCATAGGGATTAACCATCGTTATAAGTCTAGGACCTGGAAATTGTTCTCCCCTGATGGGAACTAAACCAGGTGCAGAGGCATGCACAACAGGGAAGAAACATATCAGCTGCAATCTAGGCTTGTTCCCAAACTGCATGTTTGCAAGTTCATTCTAATTCAAAAAAACTGGATACTGAAAAATACCCCAGCCAAGAACTCCTGGCCAAGGGTATTTCTTTTCCCAAGTAAGATAATTGAGTTTCTACCTGAATTCCCCAAGTTACACAACATAACTCAGAAGCTCACAAATCCAAACCACATGGAATCTGCCTCTATAAGAACAAACCTGATTTTAATAGGCTGCTGCAATTTACAATCACACACTCAGTTTTTTTCTGCTTTGTTCAGCAATTCAATCAAGATTGTTCTCCTAACTAAAAATAGAATATAAGATCACTGTCTCTTTTGCACACTCTCTTTCTACGACACGCCATAACCCAAGAGCACTATCACACTGGCAATATTACAGCAAGATCCTTGGAATTTTAGGCTGGTTAGTAATTCAATTCACACTTCAGTGTAACTCAAGTTCCTACTCAAAAGTGGTTGAGTTCTGGAAACATGTAATTCACCTGTTTTCTTACACATCCCATACAATGATTTCTGTACAACAGGAATGACATGTAAGTCTATGCATAGAATTTCTCAGCAGATCAATCTTCTCTAGAGGAATGAAGAAATGATTTTTATCAAATGGAGGACACGGTATGCTTACAGCTCTAATAACAATATAAAAGGCCACCCACATGCAGAAAACAGCCCTGTATCCCATGTATATGCACTACTAATGCAGATCAGCCATGTGAAGTAGGCCTAGAGCAATTTTACCCATTCATCTTCATAGTGGTACAAATGCTTCTTCTGGGGAAGGATAAATCCATGATGCTGATGACAGCCAGAAATATCTTGTCAAATCAGGTGTAGCTGTGTATCAATGTTAACACACAGCAGTCTTTACCAGAATACACTACACTTTATTCCAGTGAATCAACAAGGGTTGGAAAAGGAATACATTTTGCATGAAGCAAACCTTTGGCCCTCAGAAAATGTTCTTTCAACACTGACATATCATTTTGCTCCCATGTGTACACACATGCTTGCAAGTCAGTGAGTGTTGACATGTTACTCATTTTGTAGAAACGTCCCTGGGGATATGTCATTAACACCCTAGGAGTGGAACAGTGTCTGAAATCCCCAGTGGCAACAACTGATAATTTTGGGGTTTTAACTAGGATTAGGCTAGGAGGCATGGAGCTGAGAAAGTCAGACAGGTAATTCACACTCAAAGTGATAAGATTTTTTTGTTATTGCCACACAAATACTACTCAGAACTTATTTAAAACTGAAGTATTCACATGCCTCAGTTGGTAACATAATCCCATTTATAATTAAAAAGGAAAGGTGTTTAGTTCATTTTCAGAAATATCCTACTGTGTAAAAAGACCTACCAGATATTTGGATGCACCTGTCTCTACCCTCTTATACATCCATAGCAGACGAGAGCAAAAGAAAACAGTCTCATTTCTACTTGATGCTTTGGAAATATGGTAGCATGGATTTAACATGAATATACTGATACTATGTTGGAAATAACCACAGTTTCCTCCTGCTTTACAGTTTACACAGACTGTTGGCTGTTTCCATTTGCTCCCATTAGGTACCTTATCTGTAGCTGATTCTTCTAAGCCCAACCTACACATTCCCAATAAAATGTTCCCCTGTCATACTGGTAGAGGTCTCTCTGCAGGACAACTGTGTCAGGACAAGGCACAGCAGTACATCTGCCATGAGTACCATGTCAGTGGTGCGGCTGGGGTGTCCAAGCAGCACAGGTATGCCTTGGGACACAAGCAGACAGAAAAGACACGGTGCTAAAACAAGGATTATTTATGGCAGGGGTTGTAATTACTATGTAAACAAAGTTTTAGCTCAGAGAGCCAAGTTTCTTCCTGTCACTTTTCCTTAGACATCTCTACTGGACAAGTAGGGATTAACAAACTTTAATGTGCAGTTTTACAGCCAAATATTCTAGGCTGCAAGACCATGAAAGTGCTAATGTAACACAAAGATAAGGATCTTTGAAGCGGGACAGTGTTCTAATGAAGTTTAAGCAAGCTTAAATAACTTCAATATTAAAGAAACTTTTTTACGACTCCTATAAACCTCAAACCCAAATCTCTTGAGTTACAAGCTCTGACTAAGAACTTATCTAAACTCAATCACAAATTGCTCAGTTCCTGTCATTTGCCTGAGGGTTTCCAGGCAGGGTTTGAAATCCACTACAGCACACAGGTGGCCTTATCCAACATGGATAGTGACCTACCAATGCCAATCGCCCTCCCAAGTTTTAGTGCAAGTCAAAAGGTAGTGTGTGAATATGAACACACAGGGGGTACAAGATGACAGATAATATTGGATATTGACAGGCAATATTAATGTCTTAGCACCACTTAAGGCACCGCCAAAATAACTTCACATCGTCCCAACAATTTTTTAACTTGTGTGCCAGACCCAGCAAAAATGTCATTTATTGGATCCAAGCGAGCTTTACCATGATTAACAGTGCGTTTGTGATAGCTGCAGCTGGACATGCCATCCACACTGCATTCTCATCTCATCAGCATCATTAGCTCTGAAGGCAGGAATAAGACATTAATGTCTCATATTACTGATTAGCAACACAAACATTGTCAAAGAGCTCTGACACTGGCTATAGACTCATCACTGAGGTCAGTCGGTGACAGTACATCACCATCGCACCCAAGCACACAGGTGATGGTTGCCAATGGCAGCAACTATGGGGCTCACCAGAAGCAGTACCCACCAGCTGAGAGACGATGCTTTGCAACAAACTGCTCCTCCTGCATGCCTCGTCTTGTGGCAGGGAAAGGCAAGAGGAGGAATTTAAAGCTTCAAGCTTAAACAGTGCAGAGGTGATTTCAATCAACTATGCTATCACGGGAAATATTACTGTAGCACTGAACTTCACGCTTGCATGAAGCACATGCTCAGTTAAGCGATGAGTCCATGTCTTCCCATGTGCTGCTTTAATCCCCCACCACTGCAGTCTGAAAGCTCACGAGAGTGGTTTATGTATGGATTTAAAATAGTTTTGGAGTATTATATGTGCCTGAGAGCACACAGAACTATCTGTCAATCTCTCTTCAAAATCACTTGGGGAAAAAAAGATGATCTATGCAGGTTTATTAAAAAGCATCTTCAGGAACAGCATTTAAAGCACAGCTTTACTGCTACTCTCTGGTGTTCTTAGCAACTCAAATATCACATTTAATTGAGCAGTGTCTACCTTTTCAAAATTAAATGTCAAGTTTTAAAATCACATTTATAAAATGCCTTTGTGCTTCTCAAAATACAGAATTACTTGTTACATACTTTGCACTGCATACTTGGGCATGAAAGTATTCAAACAAAAGATTATGTATATTTTATAAATATAACTAAGAAAAACATAAAACCAAGCAGCACAGAAAGCTAACAAACCATCAGTGAGCAGCCAAAAATTAATTAAATCTTTTTGGCAATGATTCATAGTGAAGGCCCTGGACAAAACTCCGCGTATTCTACCATACCCTGGATATTAGAAAACAGTGAATCTGACATACTATCCAGACAAAGCTAAGTTCTACAGTTGATGACAAGCATCCGAAGAGGCCCAAGTTCCCTAAGGATTAGAGGGTTGTAAATAAAATCACCTTTACCAATTTGGGCCATTCTGGTGTTGCACTGGGATGCTGATTGTCTCAGAGGTGGCCTCAGCCCCAGGCATGAGCAGCCAAGTGAACCGCACCCCATGGCAAGCGAGGAATCTCTGCAGGCTGCAGAGCACAGGTGCAAAATGTACTTGTGCTCATCCACTCCGCTAAGCAAGCTACTGTGAGACACGACTTGTGACCTGATGAAGCAGAAAGAAAACTGCTACTGTGCTGCTGCTTAATGTTCCAGGCTCCATCTGTGCTTTCAGGCAGCTTTGCTTTGCTTCCAGAATAGCATGCTTCATGTTTCTGATGGTGACATTTCTCCAGGTGATGGAGAAGTGAAGACCTGTTCTCCATGCTCCCTGGACACAGCAGCACTGACAGCTTTGTCTTTGGATATAAGACGCTTCCCTAAAAGAGGTTAACTTCCATTACATATAACACCTTACCTCTCAAAAAAGAAAATACAACCCAAAAGAACAACCAAAAAAACCCAAGCCCCAACAACTCCAAAAGCATCCTAGTCATACAGAAGCTTGCCTTCTTCCCTGAACCAGCACAGGACTTCACAGCGGGCAGTGGTGTGCCCTCTCTTCCGAAATGAGTCTCCACTGGTGGGGAAGATGCGGCAAAGCAAAAGATGCTGGGTGCCATTAAGAGCCTGTTCAGCCAGGTGAAGAGAAGTGAGGCCAAGCTACAGGGAAGTGGGCAGAGAAAGGCAGAACAAGGCTTATCCCCCCCTAAGGAGGGTCCAAGTCCAAACACCCTTGCTCTTCCAGTGAGCACAGCTCCCATGATCTCTGCAGCATTTCACTGGTATTTCCCATACAACTGTGACTGCACGAACGCTGCTCAAATATCATCCAAAGAAATTAATCTTAACCTTCCTTAATAAAATAAAGCCAACCTAGAGAAAATGTTTATGTAATGTAATCACTATTATGAAAAAAAGCAGTGATGTAGAAGAACAAACAAACTGGGGGTGATGTTTGTGGATGTCACTGTTATCCCTAAGGTGAGTGCAAAGGTGATCTGCATGCAGATTCCATTTTATTTCTTTTTGGCAGAAATAGAACACTGCTTAGGCATAATTCACATTACAGTTTCTAATGTTGAAGGGAAAGCAATGTGCATTTATCAGTAGATAAAAATAACAGCAACAGCAGCGTTTGAGAGAGGCAGAGCGACAGAAGTCGCTGCTGCAAAGGGCAGGTTTCTTGCTCTCCCATGCAGGCAGCTGACTTTTTCAGGGAATTTATCAAGTGCACAAAAAAAAAAAACAAACAGGCGAGGAAAAAAAAAATCTATCGGCTATTTCCCACATGCAGTTTAGTCAGGGTGGTTATTAAACACAATATAATTGCGCCAGCACAGACTTTATCATGAAGAAATGAATAACCGTTTGCCTTTCAATTATTTGAGAAGTGATAGAGACCTCTTTTGTTTCCCCGATAAAAGAAAAACAAACAACCTGACCATAAAATCACAGGCTGCCAGCAAAAATGTAACTTCAGAAAATAAAGTGACTGAATTACGTTCATTCTGACATGGTCCTGTAACTGAACTCATAAATTAGAAGTCATAGCCTTACTGGGAGGCAAATCAAGCAAGCTTTATCTACGATTAGTTTATTTGTATATGTGTGCTTTGAGAGGGTCTGCAAAAAATCTTCACATGTATTTGTAAATTCAGGCAGTAAGTTAAAAAACTAAGAAACAGATAGATTATTAACAACACAATTGTTGTTAAATACAGCAGTATCACCTTCTGTTTCTCTGTATAAATTTTACCCAAATGTCCATAAAATTCTACTGATTCTAAGTCAGTGCAATAGGGCACAGAAGCAGACACAGAAGATGGTAGTCTTGATAGCTCTGACAATTCAAATATACCTACACATCCTCATTTCCTTGAAAATCACTAGATTTTAAGCTAACAATTATTTGGAGTTTCCTTATTATTTTTCCTTTTAGTTTCCAAGACCATCTAGTTCACAAAATGTTGATTTTTCTCTACAGGTGCCTTTGAAACTAGCAAACCCTCTTTAGTGAGGAAGAAGCTTATGGGTTTTAAACCACAGATGAGATACTCCTGAAATCATCTCACACTACTTGAGCATTTCAAGAAGACCAAAAAAAAGGCAGAGAAGCTGGTAATGATATTAATAGTAGTTGAGGTCTTGGCAAATTTCTCACATTAAAAAAGCTTAATTATTTTTCTCTATAGAGCTTTCTTTTTAAAGTGAGAAAATTTGGGGCAGAGGAATTGCAAGTGTTTTTAAAATTGGGGACTACGCTCTGTAAACATTTTGGCATTACAGTGATCCCATCATTCATAATTTCATCTCCTACAGGTTCCATAGCATATGTCATTTAAAGAAATTCATTTCCTGCTGAATGATTTATGTTATCTGAGAGAAGACAGACTGATCAAATGCACCAAAAGTTTTCAATATGAACATTTGCCATGGGGTTATTTCCTTATTCCTGCCAACTATCCTGATATTTCTTCTTGCTGCTAGGAAAACTTATAAAGTTGCATTAAGATTTTAGTTACCATAGAAACTGTTATTGGCTAAAGAAAATACAAGATGGTAAAACGTGTGACTTTCCTAGTCCTGCAAGCATACTTGCCGCTGCCAAATTTCCATCACCCAATCTTTCACCAATACATACTGCTGCGTGACATTTTCAGCTATGTCTTCCTATTAGGAATATGAACACTCTTTTGAGTGGCTCTTCCATGCTTCACAGAAGGTATGTGAATTTTCAGAGCTATTTCTATGCCTCATTGTACAAAAACATATGTTTCTCTTTACTGCTCATTGTGTTATTTTGTTTTGCAGACCTCTTTGCTAACGTTTAGAAAAGAGAATACATCTTTTTGTTAGACTGCACATCAAAACAAATCTCAAGAGTGTGCTGTCAGGTAATAAGTGAATAAAAGAAATTAAATAATTAGTCCACTACAACTAATGATTTTCACATTCCTTCAGCATTTCAGAATGCAACCATTGTGAGCCCTGAGCATGCAATGCTGCACCCTTCTGATACTAGCAGCAGCTCTGAGCCCCTGAAAGCTGTGAGAAAAGGCTTGCCACGCTACAAAAAGCCTGTGCTGAATTTATGGGCAGTCACGTCTTCTGAAGGAAAAAATGAACTGCATATTAATCTCCTGTTCTCAAAATTTCTCTTGCTCCCTTCCTAAATAATTCTAATGCTTATTAAAAAGGCATAGTCCAGATAATCATCTTAAAATTCCCTCACTTCTGTATAAATTTAATTGTATTTTTAATTCAGGCACTTTTTCTTAACATACACAATTAATAAGTCTTTTCTTGTTCTCTTTAGAATGTTACTTTCAATCTTCTTCTCATTTAAGCTACTGCAGTTCTCTGCCTTGCCTGAGGTTTGCCCTCATTCCACAGAATAACCCTTTGCATGTATACTGTATTGAGTTGCAAAATTCTGTTATCGTTTCTGAAAATAGCAGCTGAAGACAGGACTCATCCCTGACAGCATGTGGAAAAAGGTGATGATGCTGAAGCTTCTCAGGAACACATGGGTCATCTGAGTATGTTACTTCTTGATTTTGAGTTCAAGGACTATCTTCTTGTCCCCCAAGCATCAAGTGTCTTGGTACACACTGAAGATCTCTCTTCTATCTCATAAAAAAATCTAAGTTCCTATGAAAGACAGAGAGGTTTATTTTCAGACTCCTAAACACTTTGTTTAATCTACACTTAATCATTGTCCCCCACTTCCTTTGATGTAAAATCATTCCAGTCCTCTGCCCACCCATGCAGTCTACCTGATCCCCTAAACATACAAATCTCTTTTGAGTGCCATTAGGGCAGAGACTTGAGCAAGTCTCCTGAATTTGTCTTGTCTTCCCAGCCTTGAACATTGTTTACTTGGAAGAAACAGTGGACACTGCAATGGATAAAAACTTCTTGAGTTTCCTAGAAAGATGAACACAAAGCTATTCTCAGACATGGAGAAGTTGAGGTCAGGCTGTAGGCTTCACACCAGCCATGTGGTAATACCATTCATTACAGTACTCTGAAGCGTGTCATATCAGCTGATATGACCTTGGCGCTACTCCTTGTAGTGGTCTACTCCTCGGTTACTCTACATGGATCTTACAGGTAACTATTCCTGAGATCTGCTCAGGAATCTCTTTCTTATGCAGATGCCTTTATGAGCTTCTCTCAGATACTGCTGATACTCCTGGCCTGTCATGGCCAGGAAAAGTGTTGGTGCTCTGCTCCTAAGTCTCCAGGGAACAGCAAGAACAGGAGAGAGGTTTCAAGAGAATTTCACAGTCACCACAAACCAGAAGCTGGAGAAAATAAGTGGTTTTGCAGTCAAAGCACGAAGCGGAGCTGACCACTTGCATAGCTGCAACATAGATTTGACGCACTAGCTCATTTCTCAATGCTGCCTTAACATGCCAGTGGTAGGATGAAAGCTGCATTTTTGTGCCTCCCAAGGAACTTGTGGGGGTAAATATAATAAAAAATGGAGAAGGGAACCAGACTTCTTAGATGAGGAACTCTCAAACAAAAAGCTCTGAGCCTCCAGATAATGTGCGGTAGCATAAGTGCACTTATGTGTCATGTTTTTGAAGGCCACTATCATCCTTATTTTACATGCACTACAGCCTAGGGAGGAATACAAAACACAAGCACATCTAATACTGTCTTTCTTGAGAACACAGACTCTGCCCACTCAGCCAACGCATTACAGAAGACAATCCACAGCTTGGATTTAATTACTGGGGCAAAATGTTAAATGATTTTCAACAAATTTAGCGACAGAGTGAAATAGGACAAAACAGTACAATGCCTTCTAAGTAAGAAGCAAAGCATGACAATGACTAGAAGATGCAACAACAAACATGCAAAAATAACATATATATACACACACGCACACATTCTTATGGAAAAGTTCCCTGGAGGTGTTTAAGGCACGGGTGGACAAGGTGCTAAGGGACATGGTTTAGTGTTTGATAGGAATGGCTGGACTCGATGATCTGGTGGGTCTCTTCCAACCTGGTTATTCTATGATTCTATGATTCTAAGTCATTGTCAACCAACAAGGTTGAATGAGAAACTAACTGAAAAACATTTCTGTTTCTCACTTCTTTTCAGAAATTAAGAATTTCAGTGGCTGTACAGAAGGGACACCAAGTGCAGCATGAGAACAGACTCTTTCTGGACATCAAAAAGACCAAGAGCTTGGCAGATTAATTAAGCTACCAAAGAAACATTCCTGCTGGTGGATATGGCAGCATATGGGGAAGAAGTGTGTATTCCAGATGGTGATGGGGAAGGAAGAGTTTTTTTGGTAACTATGACTGCTTATACCCTCTAAAATCATTACTTGCTGATGGCCTTCTGTAGCAGCACACCTAACAGATTTGGGTAGCTTACTATGGGTGTCATTATCACAATGAAATTTAGTTTCCTATAAAAATCAAAATGAATTGTATTTTGTACATTTAATAGAAAAGTCAAGGCTTATTTAAAGATGACACTTATTTCTATCAAAAGGTAGCACTAGTTCAGAAATAAACTAAATGAGGTTTAAAGATTCCCATTAACTTCTCAAGTTTTCAATGACAATCCACAGATGAAAGCCACTCTTAGAATTCTGAAAATAGGTCTCAAAATCTGCATAAACTGGTAGAAGTTCCCTAACATAGCATAAAAATTGTCCAAGACTATGGGCGGAGGGAGAGATGGCTGGGGAATGAAGAGAAAATCACCTAAAATCTCTTGTTTTACAGGGAAAGGTATGTCAATGCACAACAACATGCTGTCCTTTCCATCTGGAAATGCCACTACAGGAAAAAAGTTTCCCAATCAATGACGATCACACCAGATCATAAGAGATCGTCTTTTGGGACAGCTAATAAACCTGTGTTAAATGGTACCAAGGCAGTAGAAAGTATTTGTTGCTGAGGCAGCTAAACTCTATTCCATGTCTGCAGCTTAGACCATAGGTTGTGTTACATACACAGTGCAAGAAGCTATGCAGGAACCAGTAAAGCACACCAGAGCCATCCTGCTGGATGCAGCTCAGACTCATCACAACATAATCATGATGTGCATCATGCTTTTACCATGCAACGAGCAGATTGTGAATGACTTCTTTGTACACTAACATGAAGGCAGCTTGCTTTCCCTCGTGGGAACTACCCCTCACCACAGCTCATTATTGACGCTCACCTAAGCATAAGGGTTGCTTCCACTGGGAAGAAACAGCCTCTGAAAAGCTGGGAATTTTGGCAAGTATCATGTATACACGTTGCTGCTCCCTTAAGCAAATATTCCAGGGTTTTTACTTGAAATCTCCATGCAATCACAAGCTGCTACTGCTTGACTTAGAGCCAAGCCTTCCTGCTGCTACGTGAGTTTTAGATCATCTGTAGATGTGACACAAACAGAGCTTCTGTAATGCTCACTCACCTGCAGTCAACACTCCTTTGCTCAGCCCACAACATGGATCAAAGCAAAACTGGCATGACTAGCCCCCCAAATGAAGGTTCTGTTTCACACGTATCGACAGCCAAGCCAGGTGCTGTTTTCTTATGCTCACACACAAATCAATGACAAAAAACAAACTCAATCACACAGGTGGTGCATTTCACCACCCGAAAAGTCAGGAGTTCCTCATACCCTTCATTTAACGCCACTGATGTCAAATCTGTGACATGTTGTAACAAAAACAGCCCTTATGTAACCTAATAAATAAAAGTCACTGAGGCAATAGTTATGAATAAATTTTAGCTGAAAACATTTTGTTAGAAGAACATGAATGTCCTCTGTAAAGCGGGTAGCATTTTAAAATAATGTTCTATCCATTGTTAGTACTTTCTTGCTATTCATCATAGAATCATTAATCATGGTGAACTCATTTGGTATTAACGCGGATGTCATAAAGTACTTCTGTTGCATTTCAATTATAACTCAGCCTTTAAAATGCTGCCAGTACTACATGGAAAGCTTTGAAAACTGAATTTGAATGGTCTGTTCAGAGATAACTACAATCACATTCTGGCAATGAGAGACAACCTTTCCTTTTCCTAATGCCTACCCGCAAGGGGGTGAAGAGCCTGGAGGGCCAGGACCTGACCCAGGGCTGAGTACAAGAAAGAGGTAACCCCGTGGGAGGCTCCAGTGAAGCCACAGCCATCCAGACCCAGCCACCTTCCTCCCCCCAAGATAAGGGTAGAAGAATCATTCCTTTGGGTTGCTTCAAAATAGCATAGCAGCAGCAAGGCCACGCTTTCAGGTCTCTAAGGATATCTCCTTTTTAGCTTTCAGTCCTGCAATTCCCTGAGGCACTGTCTTGCTTTCAGTGCTGAGTGCTTTGTTTTTTTCCCGGTGTGTAGTGTCTGCTCAAACAAAAACACCAGAGAACATATATCTACAACCTACTGTTTTCAGAGACTGCAAAGGAGTGTATAATACATCAGAGCAGACCTAAGGGAGCTGATATACTGACCTCTCTAATGACGGTTCGAAAAAAAAGACCTCTTTCTGGCCTCAAGAGGCAATGAAAAGAGGAAATGCATGCAACATGAGCATAAACAACTATCAGCGACTTGTCATCAAGGAAGGTAAGAATTTGTGTAAGTTTACCATAGCAAACCAGGATTTTTGTTCCCTCACTGGCAACAGAGCTTCCAGTAGTGTTTCCCAGACAGAACCAAATGACAATGGCTCAACAATCTCATCAGAAACCATATTAGAAGACAAAATACTTATTATTAGCTGATGGAACTTTTTTTAATTTAAACTAAGCACACAGCAAAAATTCCTACCTTGGGAGCTCTGGCATGTTTTCCGCATCTGGCATCTTTAACAAGGCTGATATCTAGCAGCTCAGTCTCCTAGAAGAAAAAAATGCAAGACAGATAATTTTAACATTAATCAAAAAGTTTTGTATTATAAACAGTGTCCCACTTCCCAAGTCTATCAGAGGTTTTCCTGTTTGCAATGACACCTGCCCAAACTGAGAACAGATTCAAGGAGTGCTCTGTTGCACTTAAGCTACTCTAATAGCAATGCTAAGACTTCAGAAACATGTTTTGGTTTCCTTAAAAACATGCATATCTCTCATGATATACAGAATACAGAGAAGCCGTATGAGTCAAGCTTATTTCTTGGATCACTAAACACCAGCTGCTGTGCTTTTTTTTTAATACAATTTTAGTTTCTTGATGCTAGTCACAGTGTGAAAAAGGTGATGTTACAAACAAAAAACTCTGCCTCTGCAATAGAAAACCTACTTTATTACTGCCAGAACATTTTGAAAAGTGCACATAAACCCCAAGGAGTGCTATATCTAGAATGGTAACAGGTTCCCACAGTTTTGGCGACTGTTGCTCAATAAAAACCATGTACTTTTGTCAAGCACTTCATAGTTCATACATTTTGTTCGAGCTGTGGGTTACAAAACATATATCGTACTTGGAACAAAACTGGCACATGTTGACAGCTTCTGTTAGGCAAATTCCTGTTCTGACCCATGCACACACAACATGAAGAACCTCCATTCACTGATAACCGCAGGGGTCTCCACCCACCCTGCCAGTACCTGGCAGCATAGGAAGAAGAGGGACTAAGCTGAGCCTACAGCATCCTGGATGCACCTGCCAGTGCCAGCCCAGTGGGGTGCACCCTCCCCTCTGAGATCAGCACAGGTATTTGCCTTTTTGCAAATGTCCAGCAAATCATAACCTTCAGTCAATACCATTTTCCCCAATCTCATCCTGCTACAGGGCATTTTTAGATGTTATAGTGCTGGTTCTTTCTTGAATGCTTAACATTTATGGGCACAGAATGTTTGGAAGGAGGACGGATGCTGGCGACCAGAGCAGTATGATTCCCAGCTCCTGTCTCCCTTGCAAGCAACACACATCCACGTGGCATTATGTATGCTGTGCCAGGACCAACACGAACTGTCCCATGGGACACTGCAAGAACATCTGACCTGATTTAGCATTACTTGACAATCTTAAAGCACATCTTAATACTGTCTGCCTCATTTACGCTAGCATTTGGACTAATCACCCATGTTAGCATGGCTCAATTACATACTAAATATCGTCTAAAAGTACTTCAGCAGGACTGTAACAACACTGCAGTTACAGCTACACCAGTTCAATGCATTTCAACCTTCCAGTAGTAATTGCAAACACTCTGCAGACAATTTAAAATCTTTGTGCTGGACAAAGCCAATCCTTTTCTGGGTTACTTTGTATCCTTCTTTTCCATTTTAAGGGACCCACTGCTGCACAGCTCTTGTAGACCTTTGTTGTCTACTAAGACATAGGTTCTACCAACAAATTTTCATATGACTGTATACTGATCTCATCTCCCTCTATCCTCCATATGAATCCCAATTATTTTCTGTCATAGTACCATTCAACTTGCAGAAGCATTTTTTCCCCCTTCATCCAGCCCTTTTAGGGGAAATTTGGACTTCCCAGATATGTGCCCAAAACAGAGAAGGGGGGTCAAAATTTCAGAGATTAGGAAGAAATACAGGAAAGGTTGTAAAAGATGATATTTGATAAACCTCCTCAGGAAAGGACCCAAACTACACTAATACACAAGGCATACAGACACAAGCATTCTCCTGGCAGTGCTGTAGTTGCTCACATAGATGCCTAACTGCCATACATAAAAGCCTGACTACAGCTGTCCCTGTTCCAGCTCAGGAGTAGCCGATGTTTTGTGAAGCCAACGTTCACATCCAGTTTGAAGTTGATCTTACCATTGATCCTTATCCTGCCTGACACAAGTACAAGTGCTACCCAGAGTTAGGGCGAAGCTCAATACTGATTGCAGAAAAGCCCTTAATGCACTGAAGTCCAGGCAATCTCTCGCTATTCAATGAGAAAATGCCATAAGGAACATCTAAAAATTCCAGAGGACAACGAGCAGTAGGACCATCTCCCAACATGACTAGGCTTGGATGGGGTGAGCTCCTCAAGGTGACATGGTTGTAATGGTGAAAAAGCAATGACAATTTTTACCAGGCATGGATCTGTCCCTAGGTTTTACAATAACATTCCCACATTCATATCATTCCTCTTTCAGTTGAATAGATATGTCTTGAGTTCCAGTGATGTTAGAAGTTACAAATGAGTCCACGTATTTTAGTCCTTCTGAAATATAGTCCATGTCCATTTGCATCTCAAAATGCAGCACGATCGTGCAGACACTATGAATTATATGTCAAATAACATAGAATTTCCTCCCTCACCTTTTTATTTTAAAGAAGTGTTGGGAGAACAGAATGACTCTCTCTCTCAAGCTGCTCTTGTGAAACACGGTAGTACCAATTACACCACTTTACCACCAGACATATATCAGCAGTGGAAGGCAAACCTTCTGCCTAACACATTTAAAATACATAAATATATAATTGGAGAGAAAAGAGCTAAAGAGGCACTACTAAACAGCTATGTGTGCAGGTACGATAGCAGGTGCAATTTTAAATAAAACAGGCAATTGGCACACTGAAGAGCTTATCTTTGAGTTAATCCATGTGGCCATTCAGATATTGGCAGAAGTGAATTTCATTACTGGCAGAACTACATTTGGATTTATCACACTTACAGCAAGAACTAAGGCAGGAAACAGAAGTGTCACGATACAATTATGGGGAGGAGGAGACCGGACAACCCTGCACAAGAGCTTAGTAACTGAAAAGAAAACAAGGGCTGAGAGCCAGCATATTCCGTAAGTATCAAGTAAAGGGAAGCCAAGGCAGGGCAGGAGAAGTCCAGCAGCACACACTGCACAGGGCAAACATGCAGAGCCGAACACAGAGGCAACAGTTCTTCTGGTTTATGGACCATGTGCTCAGCAAGGACCGAAGTGCCCAGGCTTGCTGTTGTCAGATAAGAATGTGACCTTCAGGGTCAGAGGCAATGGGTTCTATGTACAACAAATAATAGTTGCACTCTAAAGCAGGCTCTGGCCACTGTGAGATGTTCTACACAAGCTATAGGCACATGCAGAGAATGTTGTAAAAATAAGATTTTGCCAAATTAAAAGGACTGACAAGCACTAAAACCAGAGGCTTTAACAGAAAACACATGAGAGAAATTAAAGATGCTGAAGAAAAATGGATCTTAACCAAATACTATGAGCCTCACACTGAGTGAATTTCTAAGTAGTTTTGGCTGGACTGATCTGGCATTTTAGCTTTTTTTTAAAAAAATCAATAATTTATTCACAGGACTGAAGACCTAGCAAGGCAAGTCCAAAAAGAATACAGGAAGAGTGGACCTATGTGTGGCTACTCTGACAAGAGAAGCTGGCATAGCTGCAAAAAGGTAAACATCCATCTTACAGCTTCGCTGCACTGTTACCTCTTTGCTGTGCTACCTATTTAACACAGAAAGCAGAGTGTCTAGTCGTATTCCCTATAATCCTTTATATCGCTATTTAACACGATCATTTAAATTTGGTGGATTCTCTCCTCAGTGGTAATTATGGAAGCCACAGGTAAGTAAAGTCCAAAGCCTCAGCCACCATCCAATATCAGAAAGGAACGGTCCAGATTCCATAAATACATGTTATATGTATGTTAAGGTCAGCAGAAGTAATACCTTGACAAATCCTATAACCTGTGCTCTAAATTAAGCAGATGAGAGCAGGTTATGCATCCATGTAAGTGCCTCTGCAGGCAGCATTCAGCGCGTCTTGAATAAACGAGAATTCATAATGTGCCATTTCTTAGAATTTCTTTGGTTGAAAAATACCAAACCTCCTGGAATTCTCTGATCACTGGGCACTTGCTTTCATCTTTGAAACAAGTAACTAAGAGGACAGAGAGCAACTTCCTCCCAAATGACAGAAAAGACAATTTCCTGTTTCCTTATTTCAAAATATGGGCAGAATTCTGTAAAGGAAGAATGCGATTCAGTGCTGGACAGAAAAACGCCCCATTTCCTGTGCAGCAAAATAGTCCAAGCCCTCCCCTCCTGAAGTCAACTGGAGTTTTGCTACTGATTTCCTCCATGCAGGGCTGGAAACTGCCCTCTGTGCTGCATGAGGCACGAAAACCACAACAACTGAAAAATAGTGGGGAAAAAAGGCAATCCAACAGAAAACCTGCATTAACTCCAACTTTTGCCTCTTTAGAGATCTCCAGTCACTGCTGTTGGGCCTTATTAATCTTGCAGTAGAGTAACATCTCTTAGTGCAAGTGGTAGATCCCCCCTCCCCAATAATTTATAATATCGTCATTTCAGAGAAATTAATTATTAATCCTATCATGTTTGTTTTGAATTAGCAGCTGAGACAGAGGTACATTTGTATAGGGCTAGATTGTGCAATCTCACGTTTTATGGGTGAGCACACACAAAAGCAATAGATTGTGCAAGCTTCAGTGACTGTTTGAGCACTTACAATTAGGTCCATCTGAATTTAATATAGTAACACCAATTTATACCAGCTGAGGACCTGGCTCGCTCTTATTTTAAACTGCCCAAAATGATGCTAAGTGACTCACACAGTGTCTTGCGAGCTTGCTCATGACATAACCCCAGCTACAAAGCAGGACTCCTTATCAATCCCACTAGAGAGCTCTACTGAAGAGCCATCAGCAACACAGCGGACTTACAGCGGGATCAAGTATCCTACAGAATTTCACGAAAACTATGTTAAGGAGACATAGCAAAAGTGAGTGTGCATTACAACAGCTGCACAGGTTAGCTGGTCCCAATATCTAATTACTTATATGCCTAACAAAAATAATTCCACGCTGCTCTGAGTACTCACTGTGGTTGAGCAGTCATGTATTGCTCTGACCTATGTTTATTCAACCTCCATTTCCACATCTCTTCTGGTTGGATGTTCTTTTTTTCCCATTGTCTGAAGTGTTGTTGGATGCTGTGGAGTGCTGTTCTCATGGTCATATTACTGTGGCCACTGCAGGCAGTTTAGGGATACAGTCTAACTGATGCACAGCTAATTAAACTATAAAACCTCATTTTCCACTTAGCTTTGAAATCTGCTCTTCTAGTTTCAAATCTGTGTGCCTGAAAGCTTATCTAATTCTTCTAAATATTACCAGTAGATCTAATAAAAGACACAGTGCTGTCTTCAAAGTCTGTGTGATGCAGTGCTGGCAAAATAAACTTTGAAAAGCTGAGCCAATTCTGTAAACAAGAACCATTTAGTGCTACTGCATCGCAACATCTGGGGAAAGTTTTCAAAGGGAAAAGGCCATTTGCTGAAACAAATTTCAGAGACTTAAACAACATCTTCTTTTGGGAATAGTTAATCATAATGAAACGTCTCTTTAAAATAGACTTCATTTTGTCATTTTCTGAACTGGAAAGCGTGGCATATTTCTTTCAGCAAAATTATATGCAGTTCTGGGTTATTTTTATTCTACATTTTAAATGTTACTTAAAATAAAAGCACATGTGACTAATTTCCTTACAACATGTCACAAAGAAAATATTAAGATAAACATTTGAGTCCCATCAGGAACAAATACAAGTTATGCTAATGAATTAGAGTCCTATAGATTCAGAGTATATAAACTCAGGAATTCACAGTCATTTATTAGAATATACATCATTCTGGTTTCAGAGATTTTGATAGTGTACTGATAAATCAGCAACACTTAGATATCTAACTCCAGGACTGACATTTTCTACAGTGTGAGAACGAAAATTTAGTGCTAATTTAGAAAGGGTGTTCTCACAGTTACGGAATGGGATGTCGTACATAATCCCCCTGTTAAAAAACTTACCTGTTTTTTCCCTTTATCATTGAGAATAAATTGAATTAAACACAGTGATTTGTTTCCTTATCCCAGAGGAAAACTGTGGAGGACTGGTAAGGTTGATTTCACAGAAATGTGCGTCAGCAGCTCCAAGAAGAAATTGCAAGGCTGTCAACGACATTAATGGGAGCTGAGCTAAGGTAGTGCTGGCTTCCCTAAAAGTCTCATTATATAATTCACAAGCTGCGTCCCACTAGAGAGAGCCAGTCCCCGAAGAAACTCTCTCCATGTCTCCTCCTGGCAGCACACAATTCAATTATTGGGCATCAAAATCACTGTCAATAAACAAGCAGCACAGTAGTGCATACATCCTGAAGTCAATGGTAAAACTCTCACTGACAGCAGCAAAGTCTCTTCCTTCGTAAAATTGTTTTTCACAAGTTCGAAATATTTTATTACCTTCCTACCTACTCTATATAACAAGCCATTGAAGATTATTACATTAATGCTGTAGCTCACCAACCTGTCCAAAACAACCAGACTTCTAGCTGCTTGCAGGTGATGCCCTCCTCCCACAGGTCATGAGGAAGCAATTGCAAGGCATTAAAATAGTGGAACAAATACTCAGATTAAACTGATTCCATATTTCTAGATTAGCCATTGGCTTCCTGAAAGGCTATTAACTCTTTTTTGTGTTCAAACTTGGTTAAATTGATTCTTGAGTTCTCTGCCTTTGAAAAATCTATCACAAAATCCAAAGCCCAAAACAAACCCAATGCCCTGGCACACAAAATGAGAAAAAGAACAAGAAATACATCTGTTTCTGAGGCGAGAGACAGAAAAAACACTGGCAAATCCAGGTAGATGCTTTCCCTCTTTACAGCTCATTCAGACCCAATTCAGACAAGTGAATGGTTACAGTTAGTGCTTCATTGGATTCAGACTACAGTTTTGACCTCCACTATCCAACTTGCTCAGCCAGCCCTCTTTGAAGAGGGTCCCTGGCTTCCTTCCTCAGGCTCTCCTGCTTCACTTTCTGCAAGAAAATAAATATGGTTCATTAGACAAGGAGGAGAGTGATGCACTTGGGACCCCCTTATATATGACTCCCTAGGTGGCTCTCCCAGCATTTTTAGTTAAAGCACCTGATGAGGTGACCATAACTACAATCAACTGTAANAATTGTCTAATTTTCTCTGTGATAGGGGGAGGGATTTTCTCCCTATCTTCTCTCCGGGAAACACTGTTTATTTCTGGGGGGGTTTCACTTATTTTCCGATTATTGTATATGTAGTAGAGAATTCTACCACTGAACCACCAATGTAGTATGTTAGTTATATATTAGTGTTAATACATTATATATAATCACTAAAGCATTTTCAGCCTTTCTTTTCTTCCCCTTATCTCTCTCACGTTTGTAACAGGGGGGTGAGGGTTGTGAGAAAAGGGGGGGCTGCAATTTACTGTGAGAGGTTTGGGAGAGAGTTCTGACTCAAACCATTACACAATGGATGGTGGATGATCTTCTACAAACAAGCAGTTTACAAGGGGCCTGGTATCATAGGGAATGGGAAATTTTTCAGATATCACTTGAACAGAATGACTTCTTACAACCCACAATGAATTATCTGCACATTTGAACCTGAGCTAAGCTTTATCAGATGGACATTAACTGTTCTAAACTCAAAAAGAGCTGGAGAACCTCAGCACTTGCAAGGCAAGAAATAGAATTTATGATTTGACTCAATCACTCTTGGAATAAGCTCCAAATACCCTGCAAGATTTCTCTGCTTACATGTTCTTCCTGAAGTACCAAGTTGTGTGACATCCCTACTGAAACACCCTTATAGCAAGTACTCCTATGGAAGACTAATCCACAAATGGAAAACTTTTCGCTAACATAATAACGCTCAGTTTCTCAATGTATCCCTGGAGATAAAAGAACGTCAATATTTTCTACTACAGGGAAAACAGTCTACAGGTTACACAAAGCACTGGACTATTAGGAAAAAAAAAAATTAGAAGGAATTCTCATGCTAAGTATCCTTTTAATAATCAAAGCAAAACAAGTCTTCTGCATCTACACATACGCTATGTATAAGGAACATTTAATTTACTTGGATTTACAGATACTAAGGCTAAGCAGTTTAGAAACTGGTAAAAACATGGATTTTACAACTTGAGTCCTTAGTGCAAAGAAATAGTTGCACAGCAGAAGAACATGTAAAGATTCGCCACTTGCCTGCATCTCAACAAACTAACTGCAAACAGGTGAAGGTCACACTATCAAGCCAGGTTGTTGTGATCAGCACCTGAGATTTTAAAAGTAATACCCTAAAGAAACAGAAGATTCCTCTAACAACAGATAAAACTTTAGTAACTTTAGTCTGCTCCCTCTTCAGCCATGTCTGAAAGTACAGTTCTAGTCCAAAGTCATCAGTGCTTGAATGAATGTAAGCTCAACTCGAAATGTAAATATAATTCCTTTCCCTTATAGCCAGAGCATCAGTATATACTCCACCAAACCAAGCCAAAATCCTTAATCTTACAGCCTAAATACACAAGACAATCAGTGGATTAAATGGGAAACTGTGGCAAAGTTGGAAAAGTATCTCCATATCTTTGTCCCACACCTAATGGTGTGTGGTCTTCTTACTGGACTCTAACAACTGGTAATCTACCTTTCAGGGAAAGGCAGTGTGCCCTAGGGCAACAGAGTTGGATGCAAGCTTGTTATGTGAGAGTCAGGAGCTTCACAATGACCGGAATCAGATGTCTTTTAGAGAAATCTGTCCACAAAGTCTGGATGTAAGTGATGTGCCATAAATCAAGTGAGAAATCAATTCTCTGGCAAATCTAGAGACAAGCTCTTGGTCATTCAGTTTCCCATTAGAGTGTGCTACCTCCCATGACCAGTCAGCTGTGGATGAGCTGTATGGCTGCTTTCTTGTTTTAAAAGTTTCTGGGGTCTCATCTGAAACTCCATCAGTAGCCACATCCTGCCACACTATGCTGCAACACAATGGAAAATCCCACAAAAATGGGGGCTTGTTCAGGGCACTCAAGCACATGGGCAACTCATAAGAAGTAGTTTGTCATCTAAATAACTTGGTTTTCTTGCAGCTGGCAGTGAAGAGTTGCAGGAATACAAGCACTTCCAACATAATAGTTGGAACTGGTTTGGTTCTGCTAAAATTGTTCTCATGGAGCCGCTGATCCCACTTGCACAACTGGGTAGCAACGGGATAAGGAGAACTGGTAAGATGCAGCCATATTTAAAAAGAAAGAAAAGAGCTGGGGGAGGACCCACTTCAAAAGAAAATACAAAGCATATTGTAGGCAGCCTTCATAATGATACTTGACTGATTTTTATTCACATAACTGAGAATAACCTGGCAATTTTTAGCTTTAGAGTCACAAGGAAAAGTACAGTGAATTGAAGTTTTAAGCAGCAGATTAAAAAAGCAGTATTCCTTTTAAGAAACTTCTCTTTTCATATAAAAAGTCATAATGATGTGTGATTATGATGATTAAACGCCTTCCCAGAACGGGCCACATCTTACTTCAGGAGTGATGTTCTTTCGCCATTATTTCACACTGACAAGGAATCACGGGCTACACAGGCCAGTATTATGGTTCTTTTTTTAAAGCAAATAAAGTGTATTATTTTCAGCAGAGTGTTCCAAACAGTGAACAGCTGAAGCAAAGCCTTTCATCTCAGGTGGAAGAGCCACTGTACATCTCCCACTTACTGCCCCGCATTGCTCTACCACTTCACCGGCTGTTGCAGTTAGTTCTTCCTCAGACAAATCTCCTGTTGGTCAACAGGAAATTTTTCCAAGGCTGAACAAGATCAAGACCTCTGAACTCCTGTAAAAGTCCTTTTCTATTCATATAATGTAAGTTGGATGCATTTAAAAGAATACCAACACATTTATGGTTTTGAATACATGTTTTTAGAAAAGCTCAGAGCTCTTGACTCCTTTATATTAAAACAAAAAATATTTTTGGTACATGTCAGTTTGACAAGCAGCTTGGAACTTGGAACTGCTCAGGTCCCCGCGTAGCACAAGGAGCTTTAAGGTCAAGGCTCATGATAGCAATATGTGCCCTACTTACAATGCCTTTGACTTCAGTGGAGTGATAAGGAAAAAGAAGAATCAACTGAAAACTATACAGAAGCACAATGTATATTCCTGCCAGCTCCTCTATCTAAGGCCCTAGCATGTGTTTGTTAACTGGAAAATCCACAGTCCAGGCACACTTCCAACTGGAGTCTCCAACTATAACATGATGCTTAAGCACTAAAGAGAACAGCAGAAAACTCACAAAATGACCTTTGTAAAAAAAGGTACTTCAGTTTTGGGGTCCACAGTTCACTTTCTGAGATGTATTCAAAGCTGAAACAGCATTAAAAGACATGTTGACGAAATTTCTCACCAAGACACAAAAACACCTTTAGCTCAGTTATTTTGCTGGCATATCTGTTATAAAAAGTTGCAGATTTCTCACTGGGATGTAAAATGAATCAGACTGGTCTCACATCTGACCTGTATCAGACCTGAAGACCAAAGAAAACCTAAACCAGTATCTACATTTTAGAAAATGGAAACGAGTGGAAATGACCCCAGCAGCTGTACATACACCAGGCTGGCAGGTAAAGCTTTAGATCAGGTGATGAGAAGAGTATAACAATGTGAAGGAAAATCAAAACAAACTGAATAGCCCACATGGACTTGCCAGCCACATCATCTCTAACTAAGCTCCTAAATTTTATTCTTGGCACAGGAAAATCTGAAGATCTTCTCTGCCTGAATTTTGATTAATTACATCAGCCAGAATTGAAAAAACATAATGCAAATATCTGGTCACAGAATCACCGGGTTGGAAGAGACCCACTGGATCATCGAGTCCAACCATTCCTATCAAACACTAAACCATGTCCCTCAGGACCCCGTCCACCCGTAACTTAAACACCTCCAGGGAAGGCCAATCAACCACCTCCCTGGGCAGCATATTCCAGTGCCTAATGACCCTTTCCGTAAAAA
>WAAB01011567.1:135938-160321 GCA_013389865.1 Piaya cayana | reverse complement strand
TTTGCTGAAGTCCAGGAAGACCACGTCCACAGCCTTTCCCTCATCCAGTAGACGTGTCACTGTGTCATAGAAGGCAATCAGGTTGGTTTGGCAGGACCTGCCTTTTGTAAACCCATGTTGGCTGGGCCTGATCACCCGGTTCTCTTGCAAGTGCCTCATGATAGCACTCAAGATCACCTGCTCCATGACTTTCCCTGGCACTGAGGTCAGACCAGTACTCAGAGGTGAATTTAACTTGAAGGAGGCATAGAGAAGGTTTCAAAAGCAACCACAGAACTGGAAATATGCTCTTATAAGAGCATATTAGAACCAAAAAAGCTTGGCTTTTGCAGAACAGCAAAAGGAAGGCTAAGAAGGGTGTGATTATTCACTATAAATATATGCATTGTATAATCAGTTGAGAGGAAGGAACTATTCACAGTAGAAAAACATATTAACTGAGCTATAGAGAGTCTAATAAGCATGGGCAAAAACAGGACTATTTTTCTTTAGATACTGAGAGCAAAAATCACTTATAAAATGGAGTTTTACATGCTTCGGAATGTGAAAATAATAAATGCACTAAACAATCTCCGAAAACATAGAACTTACATGGAAAATCTTTCTATAGTGTAGTCCTAAAGAAATCACATTTACTTACAATTAAATCCTTGACTTCTCACCATTCCAACTACCACAGAGCTTTATCTATAAAGTTACAACAGGACAGGTAAGAGAATAATCCACTAAATTCTAATTCGTAAGTGTATGTCAACATAAGAAAAAAGCAGCAGAAGTTAGTCATGCAGAGGAAAAACTTTTCCCACACAGATTCCTGACAGTTTGCTCCTCTTAAGGAGGATGAAGCACACAAATAGCATCAGCTGTCCATGCGCAGCCAAACAGATGAGAACCATTAAAGTGAGTTCACAACATAAACATAAGAAAGTATCATTTTGTCATTAGGCAAATCATATTTTGCTTCTTCAAACACATACAGTCCCTAGTGCAGTAACTCAGCAGCAACTCTCCAGCCACATTCTTCTTGTGTTGCACCTGCAGACAAAGGATTATCTTAGTCAGAGAACGCTCTCTACATCCTCCTGTGGCCCATTTCAATCCACCTGCTCTTGCTATTATTTTCACCTCTTTCATTACCTCCATTTGCTGCTTCCCTCTTAAATGTGAGTTTAGGACATAATTATTTGCTCAGTATTTATTAAGGAATTAGAAGTGGAATAAGAATTTCTTGCTAATTTATTTTGTACAAGCTGCAATCATTTTTATTTTTTGCATGCTCCCAGGGTTTATGGATAAGTGCATTTTAAAAATCAAAGGGAAAAAAAAAAAAAAGAGAAGCCCCAGATCAGAATCAGTGGATGAATCTCTAAAGATTTAACTTATGTTCATCTAGTATTAATTTGAATGCATAATATTCTTCATTATTATTTTATAAATCTCTAGATAGATCTGGGAAATTATTTTTATTAAGGTATTTGCAAGTACATGCCTCAAATTCTTCTAGTCTTGGCAACTGTACTTAGTATTTACACTGAATAAGGAAATATGGGTCATTCTGCAAGCACAACAGAGATGAAGTCAATGGTAACTTGTTGGAAGACCTTGTGTTTTTGCCAAGCCACGTTTCCCAAAATATTTTGTTCTACCCCACACTCAAGCCTCAATTATGAACTCCTCTCTCTCATAGAAGCCAGCTGCTCCGAGCATCAAAGGCACACACACAACAAAACCAAGTCAAAATCCAGCAAAAAACCCTGGTGACACTTAGACAGATGTATGAGGACTTCTCTTTAATCAAACTGAAGAATACACAGGCGCTCACCTCACCCTACATGTTAAGTGTCCTAATTGTTGTGTTCACCATCACATGCCATAACACACTCATAATTTTGTGTCTGTTTTATTGTCTCAACCCAACAGCTTGAGGGCTGTTATAAGATTTTCTGTTTGTTGCTCTCTGACTTGCTTCCACTTGTTGACAGCGCGCGTGCGCACACACACACACAGAAAAGACATTCTTGCCTGTCAGGGCACTCTTTGCACTTTCCTGTTTACATTTTGTTCCAATGTGTAGAGTCAAATGCAAAGCAGCAAACCCAGTGTTAGCCCTGTTGTTTCATGATGTTTCCTTATCAAGCAGACAGTTTTACTGTCATCTTCCACTCTCTCCCCCACAAACATTCTCAGTTCTGTTCCTGGAGTATAATTATTCTAAGTACCTTTCCCCCAGTAGCAGCACGGTAATACTTCTTGGATTTTCAAAAGAAGGCCTGTCTTCTTGAAGGTGACTAAAGCACATCTTAAAAAGAGCTCACACCTGATAGAGTACTGCAATACAAGATTAAGACCCACATACTTTGTGTATCTGTGCGACTGAGATGCTCAAAGCTTCTAAGATGTGCAGCATAATACCACAATTTCTGCTTTTTTGAAACATCTCAAGGGCAGTTTCCATGGGCACAACCAACCTGTAACCCTGAAGGGCAACACCCGGGCACACTGGTTTGAATTCATTAACATTTCTGATTATCAGAAAAACAGAATCACCGCACACACTTGTCAAGCAATCTTTATTATATGACCTGGATAAAAGTTATTCATTTCTTTGCCAAACTATCCAGCATGCAATAAACATGCTGGATGACTGCCTGTTCTAGGTTGGTTGTTTTTATTCTTAAACTAGCAGCCAGGATGATTTACCAATTTCCTGAAATGAAGCTGCAATTCTGAAATAAGGTTCATCCTCTCCAAAGGAGATGTATGTAAGCCAACATATTTTGGAAAATGTTTCATGCACATTCAAAAAATACCAACTACTTCTTGTATGTGGGAAGATTTAATGCCTTCTTGCTTAGAGAAATATTTCTGGATTTTAACAATCAAATTGTCTCTACCACAGTGAAAACACAGCCAAGTCTGAACAAACTAGAACACCAGAAATTCTCAATTCATGCATAGGGAATATAAAAGACTCTGGGGGATAGATGTTGATATCGTTATTCTCAAAATACCCAAGAAAACTAAAACGGAGGTTATTTGAACATCTCCTAACTTCTAAGTGGTTGACTTCGCAGTCAAAGCACTCACTTAACAAGTGTCACATTTATTTCTAAATGTAAGTTACGTGTAATAAAATTATTTTTAAGACTCAAGAGTAAGAATTGGTATGTCTTTCAAAGCAGGTTAGGCCTCCAGAATAACACGAAAAAAGCACTATTAACGGGTATTAATGGATACTTTTTCTGTAATTATGTGGTTTGAGAAACAGCTATTTTTGTTGACATCTTCAAAGAAACTTAAAGTTATGGGACGTAAGCAAGGAAAATCAGCAAGCACAATGTGGGGGTGGGGGCAAGCTAGGTGTTGCCCAGAAAAAATGATATTTTGAAGACTGATAATGAAAGTAGACAAAACTATTTAGGAGAACAAAGCGAACATCTTTTGGGTAGAGCATAGGGTTAACGAAATAACGTACCATGATTCTAATCCATGCACACATCAGATCAGGCACTTTACTGATGAGATTTTAATTGAAACTTGGTAACCCTTGAAAATCCCTCCTATAACACACTGTCAGGCAGGCTGTAAATCAAGACAGTAGGGATGATGACACAAGATACTAAAAATCAGAAACTGTCTGACAGTTAAGCCCATTAAAAGATGTGTGGTAGGGGGAAGGAGCAAATAAACAGGAACTTGCTAGAAGGTTGTATTTGTATGGGTTGTGGTCAAAACTTGCAGATTAATGATGACAACTGTGATATTTAAGGTTATATTTGGAAATTTTTTAATTATTATTTTTAAGTCCAAGCTCCTCTATGGGAATTAAAAGATTAAACACAGAGTGTGTTTTGTAGAGAGACAGAGAAGATTTTAGTCACACATCCTGGCTTTTACGTGTAGTCAATAAAAAATACTTTATCCAATTAAACCAAACAGATTCTCAGTCTTTCAGAATCTTTCCACAGGTACTGATGAGCAAATTCTGTGAAGAACATGACACATCTTACCATGGTCCCTTATTTTTTTTGCAGGATGTTTTCAATGAAACCACCAGTGGCAAATCCACTACAGGTCTCAAGAAGGGTCAAGGGTAACCATAGTGAACGTTTTACTTAATAACAAGCAAACACAAAGTGCGCAGAAACTGTGACATGATCGTTTGTTATGTGAAACAGCTGCTTCCAGTAACCCTGAGTTTGGCCTCACTGGACCAGACCTGGAAATATTAGTCAATACGACTAAGTGAATCCAAGTCTATGCTGCCACAGAAGAGTTTTTCCCATTATGTATGAAGTGTGAAGTAATCCTATTCATTCACTCAAGCCAACTATTAATATTACAGAAGCTTGTGCAATTCTAAACTTCACTGTAGGGCTTTTGCAAAGCAATTAGCTATCACAAAGCTGAACTTGAAAAGGACATTTTGGTCATGACTTTCTGATGGCACCAGCAGATATGCCCTAAACCCCAAGTTAAAAAAAAAATTCATAACATAAACATGGCTCTTACTGTCTTGTGATATTATTCCTGCATATGAAAAGCCTTAATAGCTTTGCTATAAATGTAGCAACTGTCTTAAAAACAAACAAACAAAAACCAGGACTTGTGACCCTCTTTCTTCCACATCTTCTACATATACTCCTGTTATGAAAGTTGTCTTTCCTGTAAGAAAGAAAATCCCCCCTATGCAGACACATGATTTTGTAGACTTTTATTCTTTTTCAGTCAGAATTATAATCTTCAGGATCTTCCAAATCTGACTCTAAACGCTAACCTGCATACCCACAGCTCTTGGATGAGCCAAGGTTTTTTCACCTCCTCTAATAAGAGCATATTCCCAGTTCTGCAGTTGCTTTTGAAACCCTCTCTATACCTCCTTCAAGATAAAGTCACCTCTTGGACATACAAAGATGTACGGCAGGCCAGTTTCCTTTTGTAAAGCAAATACAATTTTCCATCACAGAAATTTGAAGAAGCAACTTTAATATCTCTGAAAATCTGGCTTTAGGTATCAGTCTAGACCAGAATTTACCTTTTTAAATACAGAAAGTCTTCTTAAATTCTAAGGGTGTTCATGTGTTCTCTGAAGTAAGACTTTATTCAGGTTGGTAAAGGCTTAATCTCTCTCAATAGTCTCAGTCTTTTCAAAGGGATTATTTACCATCTCAATTAAATGAGAATGGAATAACGTGGCCAATTAAAAAGATGAAGGAGCTCGGTTTTCCATTGAACTATCCTTATGGATGAACAAACCTTAGACAATTATTGCAGTAGCAAACCAAATTAAGATACAACATCAAAACAGATTAAACATGAGATTAATTTCTAGAACAAGTACGTGCCCAAGATGGCAGATCTTTTCAGCAGTGTCTTTTACACAATCCAGTGTATCCTTATCATTAGGGCCCTGATAGAGGAATACAGATCATAAGCTGTTGTGAAAGCCCAAATATTTAAAAAAACACAGAGCTCTTTTAGCATCACTAGGAATGGCATTTCAATTACTTTTTACATTATTTTGAATCATTTTTGCTATATATTTAAGAAACTAATTTGTGCATCAGAAGGATCCTATCAATATTTGAGTAGCACATCTAACCTTCACCAAATAAATCAACTGATCTAGACTTTTATTGCCCTAGATATAGTATCTACATTTGAACATCTCATAAATTGTTGCTCACCTCTGATTCTCAGAAGATTTTGAATGATACATTATCAAGCAAGCCTAAATAATGTAATGTTATTGTTCCCTTGATATTATATAGTTTCCCCTCCCCTCAAATTCAGAGTTAAATAAAACTGCAGGATGGGCATATAGACTAATTTCCAAAATATTGGAACATTTCTTTGTTTTTCCTATACACGCCATATAGGCACAAGAATCTGCACGTTGCCTTTTCCCCCAGCAATAAATCCCAAGGAATGATGACAACAACACAGACGATATTTCTCAACATCCTCTACTGCCATATCAGTTTTGTTTCTGAAGAGGTTTCTTGCTTCATCAGTCTCTGAGGTAGACTAAAAACCAGGCAGTATGAAAGAGCAGGAAAGCCTCATTTCCTGAATGGATTTAGAAGGGAAACTTTGGAAATAGCCAGAGAACTGCCATTTACTTTGGCTACAGAAACCTCTCTAGAGTTTCCCTGGAATACAACAGTCCTCCCCAAGACTGTCTTAGCATGTCTTTGCACTTGGCAGCTGCTGCAAAAATGGTTTCACTTCGGGACCAGATGTGGCAATTCCTCCTGAGCTATCCTATATAAAATATCAAATACATCCAGAACACCAGTGGCATGTGCTGATTAGGAAAAGCACATCTTGAACACTACCACACAGGGCACATGCTCTTGACTGTACATTTTAAGTGCTCACACTGTCCTCCCCAGTTCACAACTGGTGGGACTCACCACAATGCTCCAAACCCTTTGACAGCTTCCAAGGCTGTTGAAAGGAACAAAGCCCATGCCTTTGCTTACAAGTCTGGGAGCCAACCACACACTTGGTAATAAAACGTGTCCTGTGGGCCTGCAGGAATAATCCCTTCTGCCTTTATATGTCTGTGTACCAAGTCTCTGTTTCTCCTCTTTTCCAACCTCAAAATTAGATTGTTTCCAGAATGCTAAAGTTTATACAAACAGGAAAAAGAAAGAAATTGCTGGTAGGAAAATGAATTTATTTCTAAGAATTACGGTAGTAACTGCCACTCACTACAGGCCTTCACACATCTGCATTTACAGCTCCCTGAATAAAAGGAGACAGAGAAAAAATCCGATTTGAATTTATTATGTAATTTCCATGGCTTTTATGGAAGACATTTTAACAGTTGTCTACTAAGCATGCAGGTTAACACATGTCTCATATATTATGAAGTCAATATTCCATCCAATGTAAATTTCAAAGTGCAGCACACCCCACATTAAATTCTATAATGACTTCTAAAGACGACAGTACAATCTGTAATGTCAATACCATACTGTGGTCCATGGTTATAATTTGTTAGGTCAATAATTCACCACAGTCTACTAAACTTAGGACTGGCTTTCTCAAGAGTGCTAAAATAAACGTTTAAAACCAACAGCATATTTATAGTTATCTATAATTAGTTCTGCAGCATTACAGAAATACATCACAGAAATTATAGATATTAATCAGACCGTGATCTCAGATCTCCATTTCACACTTATTCTCTGAGGACTGGAATAAACAATTGCTAAACCTCCTTTAGATCATGACAGCCTTAATCCACAACACAGTCTGCCCAGCCACTGAGACTCCTTGATGTTGTGTTCTCCTTTAACCACATGAAGTGCCTGAGCAGAAGCCAAAGGCCAATTCCTCTTTAAGAAATAACAGGATATCTTCTCATAAGAAAAACACCTGATTTCACCTTGTAATTCAGCCCAGTAAGCAGCTGAGAGTGGTCAGGCCTTTGGGCTGCAATTGTCACAGAAATGGACTGGCTACAGGACCACACAGGGTTAAAGAGATATTAAAGAGGAGTTGTCCCTACCACAGCTAGCTCAGAATATGATAAAGGAAAGGTCCTTCACATAGAGGTCCTTTCCTCCTGGCAGCTGCTTGCTCTACTCAAATGCAACCTTCTGGGTGAAGCCCTGTTCAACAACAGGCAGTAAAGTGCTGATTTTCTGATTTTCAATAAAAGGATGAACAGCAAGCATTTGCTTGGTTACCCATGCAATGTAACACTACATATTAAAAAAAAAACCAACATATTTTCTCTGTTAGGCAACCAGGACCTCTGGCATGCTGGAGTGCTAGTTGTGATCTCTGCTATCTGAATGCTTTCAAAAACTTGTCTTTACCTTTGGAATAGATATGACCTCCATGAAGGGGTAAAACAGAGAAGAAAAAACCCCACCTAGCTGGCACACATTGATGTATGGCAGCTTAAATTATACTACGCATTGCTGGGCTCCTTTTTGTCATCTAAATACCATGAACAATTGACCTAAGGCAAGACTTTACTGCAACTTTTGGCAGCTCAAGTTAATATCCATTATTTACAATTATGCTTGTGTGTGTGTGTTTCTGCTACAGCATCTCTGTCTAACTGTCAGGTCCAGATAGGACCTCAGCATATAATTACTCGAAGTTCATTTAATATGTAATGCAGATGCCAGATACAGGAGAAATATAATACCTATTAATATGAAACTACATTCCTAACAGCACTTCTGTAATGTATCTCTCTAAGCAAAAAGTGCATGGCAGGCTAGAACTGAAAAACCTGTATGTAGGCTCAAGGCCCTTCTCTCATATCTCCTTCAGTTCCTCAAGATCCTTTGTTTCCCTAATCTAGCAACTGGCAGCTGACTGGACCCGCACTTGCAAAATCCCACTTCTACCACTGAGCAGCACAGAACAGACATCACAGATCTTGCTTAGGGGAAAAAAAACCAACCAAACAAACAACACCCCCCCCAAAAAAAAAAAAAAAAAAAAAAAAAAAAAAAAAAAAAAAAAAAAAAAAATAAAAAAAAAAAAAAAAAAAAAAAAAAAAAAAAAAAAAAAAAAAAAAAAAAAAAAAAAAAAAAAAAATCACCCAGAATTGGAGTCCCATACACCCATGTTCTAAGTATAACCATTGCAAGTAACATATGAGAACTAGGAAACAGGGAGGGGGTAAGCACATGGGAACTTCCCCATATCTTCTTGGCGCATTTGCTACAAGGAACCCGCTGGCATGTTAGTGACATGACAGTGCTGTTACACACATTCTGCACAGCACTGTCGGAACAGTTCTGCCTTCAAAGGCAAAGTCACTCTTAGTTTGGGACAACTCCTGACTGGGGGACAAGCACAGGCCAGAAGGAAGTGAAAGATCCCAAGGAAGAGACAGGGGCATAAATAATTTGGAGAACACACATTATTCTGTTACTTACTCCCAAAATTACTTCACTCAAAAATCCCGAACAAACACCAATGGAAAAATAAAGTCTAAATAACATTAATAATCTTTAAGGTATTACTTTAAAAACATAAAAATTAAAAATTGAAAGGGGTTTGTGTGAAGGTGAAAAAAAATATTTAAAAACTGATGTTGTCCTTTTGAATTAAAAAAAAATGCATGTACCTACAGCAGAACCCAGTCTTACCATCCAGACCAAGCAAACAAAACCTACGAGTCCACTGCCCAACAGAAATATTCCAATGTCAAGTAGCAAGGAGGCAGTTTGGCCACCTGCTAGGATAAAGAGTCTCAGAAGAAAAAACCCAAAATTGGCACCAGGGTGACAGGGCTGGGTGACAGCTGCTGTTGGAGGACGCAACCCAGCTTAAGCATGGACCTGCTGCCTCTGAAAGCTACAGTTCAAAGGTCAAACTCAGGTTGACTAAATTCAGCTGTGCAGGAGGTTATGGAGTTACAGCTGACAGATCTTTGATGTGACATTTCAGCAGGGTGTTGAACTTATGGTGAGCTGACAAGCGTCTGTCATATGACAAATGCATCTAATGGCCACAGGTCCTGAACTTTTCCCCCTCTGGTTAGCTGAGGACAGATTAGGCAGATAACAGTTTATTACCCAGCTAACATGCATGTTTCTCTCTCTGCTCCTTGGACAGCCAAAACTTCTACAGAATGGGGGGGGAGGGGGTAGAGGGGGAAGCCAAAGCCAATATCAAATACACGGTAAGAAATACAGTCCATCCATATCGGCTTTCAGGGCTTTGTGCAAGTAACCATGGCTTGATGCATCTCCCTTGCTTTCACTCAGACATGCTCCTTTTTGCAAGCATCCTCTAGGTAGTGATAAGAGTAAGCTTTGGGCTGGAATCTGCAAATGCACTGAGTGTGGGAGTTGCTCAACTCCCCCCTGGAATAAATGGTAGAAGTACTAGCAGTGCTAATGGAGGAAGGCAGCCAAGAATAATTCCTCTGAGACATGAGCTTGTATGAATTACCTACCCAGTGAGGACTCTTGGAGGACAGAGGAGCTTTGGCAAAGCTGCACTTTGAACATCTCTTTCTAAGCAAGAAAATTAGCGTAAATGAATAATGGCAGACCAAAAAAAGCTTCAGTAATATAATTTTGCTGTGCACTAAATATAGCGCAAATGTGCATGTTCTGTTCTTGAAATACACCTCTGAGAAAATGCAAGGAATAACTTTTAAATCCTAGTTTAATACTTCTCTTCTTGCATCCCTTCTAAAGATGAAGGGTCACATATTGCCCAGTTTTTGGAATCCTTATGCAAATCACTGCAGGGTGACTCACCACAATACAAACAAACAGACTGCTGCTATACCATCAAGAGTGGCAGCAGTTCTGTACCTAAAACAGTGTTCACACAGGGATTACAGGAATCAAAACTGGAATAAAAAAATTGCTCCTCAGCAAGCACAGGAATGGAGTAGTGCAGTGTACAGATTGCTCAACAAACCCTGTGCAAGCTGTGCTTCCAACTTAAACAGATGACGGGAAGAAAAGTACTGCTAGTTTATTCATGTATGTCTCTCCAACACCAAGTCTGAATAGCTCCTCTAGCCATGGCAGAACCAGGTTGATGCTCCCACTTAAATCAGGCTGTAAGACATCTACTCCATGCAGGCAGGACGGCTCATGGCTTCCCTGGGAAAGAAGCCACCACACAGACTGGTAGTTATGTTTCAAAGCTCAGCTGAAAGCATCCACCAGTCCTCGTGCCCTGCTTCCACAGGCAGCATAACCTGACGATCTCAGTCCCACTTCAACAGGAGAAATAAAAGTTCAGGCAATCTGGAGAGACAAGCATTTGAATAGGCTCCCCATGCCATGCGGGACCAATAGATCCATCACTTCCTTCATATAATTTTCACTATCTGTAGTTAAACTGTCTCTGAATTTGTTAAAAAAAAAAAAGGTAAAATACTTACTCCTAGCTTGTTGCAGATGGGCTGAATGCTTAGGAAATGCTAAGGGTCAAAAAGGTTGAATTCCCTATCCAGCTCTGGAAGCCCTGCCAAAACTGTCTCCTGGCTAGCAACGTCCCCACGTAAGACCCTGTCTCTCACTGCAGCTCCTATTTGATTTGCTCTCCTCTGCCTCTTTCCTCTCATCCCTCCAGAAGACTTCTTTGGTATTCCCTCCTCAGGCTTACCATTTCCTAACCCTGCCAAGGCACTGCTTTGTCTATTCCAAGTTTTTTGTGCATTTACAAAAGTGACGGTGTGACCTCTTGTAAAAATCACTTCTACGACACATCAAATGAACAGCCAGAAGACAAATATGCACTTCTCCTTGCCCACTGCATCAGTCTGACTTGTGGGTGTGGGAAGTAGGAGGAACTGGTCATCTACTTCCCTACACTAGTGACTGCTGCTCAGCAGTGTCCTCTGTCCTTATGTGGCACCGATTGAGGGTGTTCAGCTGCTGCCTGAGGAGTTAAAGGAAAGTTGTACACAATTTGCTGATGGCTTCTCACAGGACTGGATTAAGCCAGAGGTAAGTGCTGCCTGGAAGTCATCTGAGTGCAGGTAGAGACATCACTCACAGGCCAACCTCAACAGTACAATGTTAATAGCATTACTCGCACACAGTGGCCAAGCACCAATGCTTTTCAGTTTGCAAGAGTGGCAATGAGAAGAGCACTAAGTCCCAGTAGACTGCCTTGAGTTTGAACTTCCAAAGCTATTCAGCCAAAACATTCAGCCGTGCACTGCTTAAGCAGAAACCTAGAAGTTAATACCATAGCTAATTGCCACAGCTAACAGATGCCTTCCCCCAGCATGCTGCTAATGCACAGGGAGCTAAGTGCACAGCAGTAGGCAAGAAAGATAGGGAATTGTATTTCTGCTACTTCAGGTATTTGTTAAAAACTGCTCTAAAGTCAGCAACTGCATAAAAATGATACTTTACTTAAAAAACACAAGAACTGTTATAAGCCAGCATTAAACATGAATAATACTAAGCACATATTCACATAATTTAATACTAGAAGTTATGCTGCCCTATATGTGGGCAGGGTCTAAAAAACCTGGAGAGGTTAGAGGGGAATTTTAGAAACAGACATTTGTTGAAAGAAATATTTTGCAGAGGGTAGTAGTGGTGCTGAGGAGGTGTGTGAGCACATAATGTTACAGCTTGCAATCTAGAGTTTTCACTACCTTTCTGTAGAATACCTCCCTCTTAATATTCCCACTTCTGGAGTATCAGGTGTAATGGCCAGGCTAGCAGTAGCTGTGAAAGATTCATGTCCCAGGAGAGCAGAGAGGTCCCGCACGGCAGAGTTGTGAACAGAACACAGTATATCTGCTCCACACCATCAGAGGCTAAAGACCACCTTCCCTCCATCCTCACCATGTTACTCAGGGAGCATCCAGGAGCAATTCTTCCCAATGCAGTAATGTGGGCAAGAGACCTCTCCTGTCCTCAGTGAACAGACCTTTTGACACCTGTTCTGTCTTGGCTGACTTCAGGAAGCTTTGCAGCAGTATTGTTGCAGTGGAGTGAGTATGTATTTTATTTTTCAGAAGAAGACACTTAAACAGCTGTAGAGTTTCCATCTCAGTGGTGATGCTTGAGGTTCAATTTCACTTAAAGTAGCTATACCAGCCAAACAGATTTATTGGCAACTGTTTATATCACCTGATACACCGCAATAACATTCTTTGCCAGCGATTTTAGTTGCACAGAGACCGTGGTGGATTCCTGAGAGAAAGGCAGGATTTCACGAATGACCCTTCGTGCAAATCAAACCTCCCTCCCTCATGCAAACCCAAACAAACTGTTATTTCTGGCTCAGGATGTTCACCCTGACCATAATGAAGTGCCTTGGATTTACTTAACATGTCATTAAGTACTAAGGTGTACCAAGCACATCTTTTGATTCACCAGCAAGAAACAAAGACAAGGCTGTTGAAAGACAATCTCCTGTACCTGCTCTCCCCTGCAATTTCTATGTACTTTGGGGGGATCTGGGGCTAGGAAAAAAAAAAGTTTATTTTTAAGCACTCACTTGGAAAGCGGGTAGGGCAAGGAAAAAGATTTCCACTTTAAATAAAACAAATGTCTCCTTGAGATCCTTAATGCTGACTGAACATTTTCTATGAGAAGGGCATTAACCCTGTTTTCTCCTTTGTGCTTCTCTACAGCAGTTCATTTCATTCCAGCTGCTATTTTGCAGAATCCATATGCATTTCCTCACAAATCTCTTGCTGTCAGCATTTGAACTTGTCTTAAGTAATGTACAGCAAGCGACAGCATGTAGCTGTAGTAGAACTCGGGGGGGGGGGGGGGAGGAAGGAAAGCTTGTTTGTCCTCCCACAATCAGGCAAAGCCAAAATAATTTGGGGATTATTTTTAACTTGCATGTAAGAAAAAAATACTTTTTTGTTTGAATCAACGGTGCACGTCATGGTCCATCAGCTTCAACTTCTCCCAGCCTTTGATAGCTTGTTGTTTAGCCACAAGAAGAGGAAGTTAGTTCATTCTGTGGCAAAAAAATAAAATAAACAACCTCCTTCTCATACACACCAGAAAATCCAAACCCAAACAAACAAAAGCCCCAGAGGAAATAAACATTAAAAACCCAAGCACACGCTAAATTCCCTAAAATATATCACCTTTGAAGAGAACATTTGGCAACCACTTCAAAATAGTAAAGGGGGCCAGCAAGTCATTCCATGTCTCCTCCCTTTCAGAAACAAATTAAGAGATCCTGTGACACTGAAGAGATCTATCAGATAAAAACCAGCAGGATTTTGCATGTGTGTGTCTGCAAAGACTGAGGTCAGCAGACCTATGAAGCTGGTTAATTCTGCCACCTTCAAAAATGTTTAATCTTGTTTGAATTGTGGCTTAATTTTAAATGTTGGCAAGGCACATCATCTAAATTTTCAGGAATGTCATTTAAATTAGCTGGAAAAAATAATAATGTTTTGGGTATTCTCACCACCACCACCAAAAACCCGCACATCTAGGGCTCCACCTACACAACAGCTTGTATTTTATAGTTGCATTTAGAGATCCAAGAAAATCTTTCAACAAACTTATGTAGTATATGATTTTAGAAATGATGTATTTAAGGCTTCCTTTTCACCTAAAGCGGTACAAAAATTCCTTTCTCAAATCAAGCAAAATATCTGACATATTTACGGGACTGCAGAAATTAGGACCAGTTATGATGAGGCTTAGGCTAGGGTATAAATTCACAGGAACTGTGAAAATCGGAAGGAACAGTGAAACCAAAGGTAAAAATCCCAGTACCTCTGACACCAACGGAAATAGCACCTCAGACATCAACAGGAATTGCAACACTGATTTCAACAGGAGTAAATTCTTCTGCCTGCCCAAATTTTGTTTCTTTTGTTAGTTGACTCTGGCATCTTTCCCTCCTGTTGCAAGTCACAATTTGTAAATGAGTTTTCAAGGGTAAAAAAAAAAAAAAAAAAGAAAAGCATAAGGAAATGAGATTTCCTACTACTAAATATAAAATCACAATGAAGCATCATAGTCACTTTTCCCAAAAGCATACATTGGTCACTTTTCTGATAAGAAACTGTTAAAACCAAAATCCAACAGGTGACTCATTGGCCTTTTACCACAACCCACAGCAGTGCAGGACTCTACCAGGGAAATGCTCTGACCCACGAAACAATGGCTGCACTAACACGTCACTGTCTGTATTTTCACATGGGTGCTCCAGAGCAGCTGCCTTGAAGATGCCTTTGCTACATGAAACAAGCCTAAGCAGAAAAAAGGTGTAATGGGGAAAAATATACAGCAAAATTCAGGCAGTAAATGATGCTCTTCTAAACACAAGGTGTATTTGTCCAGTCTACAGGATAATAATCATCATCACAGCACATCTCAGAAGAAATCTGGAGTCATATCTTGCTGTCTGTTTTGCAGAGTTAATGAGAGTCATGTGGATAATGTTTTTCATTAAATTGAGGATATGAGCCTGATTGAACTCTACTGAAATCAATGGGAGTCTTTCCATTCATCTTAATGAGGCTGAATCAACTTCTATAACACTAGAATGCAAAACCCTTCACTCATTCTACCTCACAGAAGGTATCTGTTACATCCAGGGGAGTCCAAGAACAATTTTACCTCATAAAGTTAGTCAAATCAGGTCAGGAGAAAAGAACATACATTTATGAGGGCATTTCTATATATGCCTTATGTCAGTAGGAAATACCTACATATTATCCTTACTCTACTTTTTTCAGAGTTATCCTCATACTAAATGAATCATGTATTCTTAAATATGATCTGAAAAACCTCAGAGGGTACTGACAGAGAAGTAAATGTGCATGTGGGATACACCCAGAGAACTGAAGTGTAGCACAGTCCTGCATTGTTACATAAAGCAGTGCTCCTATTACAAATGCAAGGAAAATAAAACACAGCATTAAAAAAAACGCTAAACGAAAGCTGCCTTCTTTCCCCCACCCCAAACAGAAACAACCTGATTAGTTACAAGCACTCATTTACAAGAAAGGGGGAAAAACAAAGGAAAGGAGCACACTCCTCTCCATAAATTATGCAAATTCTGTATTTTAACAAGTACATAAACTATTTTGAGGGAAGGCAAAGACACAGTATGGACTCCAACTCAAATAAAAGGACTCCTGTGTTCTTCCATTATCCTTGTTTAAGGGCACCAAGTGGCAGCATCTCCATAGATCTATTTTTCCAAGTTTCTTTTATGGTGTTTCTTGGTTTTATATTAAATAATGGCAAGGTGATGGGCAAGAAAAGAAGGCTGCATCAGACCAAAAGTATTTCAGGTGAAGTTGTGAATATGGACAGGATTGTTATATATGGATATATATTGTGAATATGAATAGGATTGTACCACAGCAGTGCCTGGAAACCCATCCCATGTTCAATGCTGCCTTTGGCTAGATCCAACAAACACGTGTCCTGAGAGACCCTACTGGCAAGAACACGAATTACAGTGATGCTAATTTAATAGCTGCCAATTGGATGTAGACCTGGAATTAAAATATTTTTACTTAACTGTTGACTTTTAGCTACTTCAATGGCAGCTCTGCCACTCCTACCAAATCAACAACTTTGAGCAACTTCCTCCCTCCCTAGTTTTGCTTCTTGTAAGGGAAGAGGGGTACATTATTTTTTACTCCGTGTTTTTCTTGTAAACTGCATGCATTATGCCACACACACTCCCCTCCCCCAGCCCTCTGGAAGCTCTGCACTTCAAAAGGACAGAAACTGTTCTTCTGCCATGCCTGCAACTTCTGTTTCAGTTAATGAGGGCTACGTGTCAGAAGTTCATTTGGGGAGGCTGCTTTAGTTCCTTGACCATTTCCTGTAGCATTTGGGATGCAATTCATCTTGGTTTAGTGCTTTGCAACTTTTCACAGTTCTAATTACCTTATTATCTGCTTCATTACTCCAGCCAAGCCTTTTTGTTTCCTACATTGCTTTTCAGGGTCCTATGGCTCACGCTAGAGAATATTTTTTTCACAAGTGCAGAGAAACCAAGTGAACTTGCTCAATGAACTTCCCAGCTCTTGCCCTGCTGCAAGCCTGAAGGCACTTTCTAATTAGGCACAAGCCAGGCAGATCACATCTCATGCTTCACGACTTGCTCTCTCTAGCCGATTTCCTTTTATCAGCACCTACAGTCATCCTCAGTTTGCTTGCTTTCTCAGGTCTTAGTGCGCCCGTCACTTCACAAAGAATTATTTTAATAAGAAGTATCTGAAGACAGACAGGACGGAAACAGATCTGAAAAAGTAGGAAGCCAGATACAGAAAGTACTGCAGAGATGGTGACACCTGACTCCCAGTTCTAGGTTTCCATGGCTAAGAATAAGCTATACACGCTAGCATGAAAGGGCTCTCTGGAAGGCAGAACAGCGAGGATCCACCAAAATGAAAATCGATTTGTATTTACAGTTTACTCCATTAAAGAGAATTGCTTCACATACATCTACAAAGCTGTATCCAACAAGGTGTTCAGATCTCCACTCTGGACTGAGAAACTGTTACAATGAGTCTATGATGAGTCTATGCCTTACGAAAGTGGATTCCAGCCACTGGTTCCAGTAGTGAGCCTTTCTTCTACCACCAGTTCTCACTTATGACCCTTAATAACTACTTTCTTACTCTTTCCCTGATCCTATTCTTCCACACCTTTCTGTGTCCCTTCCAAATGTTGCACCTTGGCAGGAAGACCAGACTTTGGCTCTGTTCCACCATAAGCCTTCCTTCCTGTTATGCTGATACTCCTGAGGCATTCAGAACATCATGAGTTGATTTACTCAGCTTTCTGTNGGGGGGGGGGGCAGAGAGGGATTGAATCCAGGAGATTACCAGTGTTTGATTCAGCACACCTTTCAGGAAAGAATAGCCCAGATTGATGGCCATGTTCCATACTAACTTTATGTTGCTAGCTGTTAGTACAACTGTAATTTTATTTCTGTTGACCAAGAAGCACCAGACTGAGAACACAACGAATGTGGGTCTCTACACTGTCAGTGGCACAGAAGCACTTCAAAGTATTTTGAAGACACCACAGACAAAGGTCTGGTACATAGACACACAAGGCTCAGGACACTGGCCATACAAAGAATACCAGTTAGAAAAACATTACTGAATATCTTCACTGTGACAAGATACCCATTAATCCGTAACCTGCTCAAACCAGACCTCGAGCACACAAATTTGCCAAAATCCTGACCACCTGCTTTCAAAACAGCTCTGTTCCCACTTTAAGATTATTGTCAAAAGATTGCCTCCTTAGCTGAGTGAGGTCTTCTGAAAATGCTGATTTTGGTGCTGGTGTGACCCACTAACAGGAGCAGCTTGTAAATGCCAGCTTCTCTTACCTAATCTGGCATAAATGGGAGCCTGCTGCTGCTGCAGATGGGGAATGTATGTGTCTGGTCTGATGTTGTTTCATGTCCAGTCACTGCTGGTGGGCCAGCCAGGGAAGCTGCCACAGGAGCAAACCTGCAATTTAGGGCTGAGTAATGCTGAAAAAACAACCCTATTTTTGGGTGCCAAATTCCTTCTATGTTTTCTGAAATGCACCTAACGGACTGGAAGGTAGATCAAGCCAGAGGGAAGGAAGATATTTTTTACTTCATTTTCCTATCATTCTGTGTTTATTTCCAGCAAGCACCTCTAGCCTCCTGTTCCCATGATGAGTTACTTCTACACATTAACTGCACCTATTCTTTATTTATTTTGTTTATCTTTTCATGTCACTTACTTCCTTTAATCAAAAAGTGCCCTTCCTCTCTTACCCACACAATCCCAACACATACAGCTCTGAAAAGCAGCAAGCTTTGGGGGCAGAGGATGATTTGTTCTCCTTTCTTTGGTTTATTTCGATTTTGTCTTCAATCACCTCCCTCCTGCACTAGAAGTAGAATATTGCTGTGGGAGACCTATGTGATCAATCACTTTTGATGAGACTACATTGCCTGTTAGATTCCTCAAACCAAGAAGAAGCCAACCAAAAACCACATGCAAGGGGAAAGGCCAGGCAAAAATAGGTTTTGATCTTTGGATTAACTGCACAGCATCAGTCCTCTAGTACGGGAACAAAACAACAGCCCAATAAAACACTTAAAGTAAGCCAGAAAGGAAGACAGTCATTCACAAAAATAGGCAGCCATACCAGCATTATGGAGGGAATAAAGCAAGCCAGATACACCCCAAAGGATGGCCGCTGCCACAGAAAGAATTCAGATTTGGAATCAATTATAGGATTTTGATCCCACCCCTGGCCAGCTCTTCCAAAGCACTCAACAGTTCCCGTTTCAAAAAGGACTCAGTTAGTTCTCATTCAGGCAAGAAAAGAAGGAAGCGATTTTTTCAAAGAACTCAACATCTGGCAGCAAGCTACTCTAACATCTCCTTAGAAGAATCTAGTGTTAAGATATATTTCTCTTAGTACTCTGCATCTCTCCCAAATCTGCTGATTCGACCTCATCTTTTAGCTATGTTCAACGTCCTTCGCTGCTTCGCAGCTGTTTCACTTCTAGTCTCACATCCTCAGTTATTATTCTCCAAATCGCTCTCTGTTTCACCAGTTCACAAGTTTTTTTTACTCTGGAAGTGAGCCAAAGCTAGCTGCACACGCATAAACTCCTTGTTTATTTCCTTTATAATGGAACACAGTCTCTGGTGCCCAGGTAGCAAAATCATCCCATTATCTCACTGACCTTTTTGCATATTTTAAGAGGTTATTTTGTGGCTTGTGCAAATAACATAGTAGAGTTCATAGAGATTTGTGTCATCCTTCCCACATCCTCACCTCTCCCATAATATGGCCCCTCAGTGGTCATCTCATAATCAATGAATGTAATAGGTCTAAACCAGCATAATTCTGTTTTACGTGAACACTGCAGGAATAAAGAGGGAAAGAAGTATTTTGATGTGATGCACATAAAACTGGATTACACTGGGGAGGACCATGAGTGAGTTTCTGCTAGAAGAGAGCTAGCCCATGGCAAAAAGAATGGAGAAACCACTGCACTAGGGAAAACAAATAGGAGAGAACAGAAAAGTAGGGGAACACCTTTACATAGTGCTAAGATCTGCAAATGTCCTTCACATGTTCTCGGGGAGCCTGAGGCATGATGGGCTTTGGCACAAACAAAAAGAGGAAGGCAATGGCTGCCCACCTGAGGGGGACACTGCTGCGGATGGGACAGACTGAGTGCCAGTTGAAAGCTCGGCAAGGAGGTCACCTGGCTTGTGAGCTGTGGCAGTCACAATGGATGGGACAAGTGCATGAAAACTGTGTGAGAGTCAAACCAAAGATGAATTTTGATGGCTTCTACTTCTGCGGCTGTAACTGCTTAACAGCAACTGGCTGGCTGCAGTCTAGCCTCATGGGAGAGGAGACCTTCTAGAACTCTGGCATCTTTAACTCACACTTGCCTTCTCTGAAAAATGAATACTTCCAGCACTACAGCAAGATTCAAGAGATGAACATTCATTTTCTGTCTTTGCTAACTCCATGGTAGGATCACCACCAGACCACTAAATTGCATTATGTTTCATACTTATTTTTATGGGATGAAAACAGTATTCTCTTCAGTTCCAGACTTTGCTTTGTCATTTAAGAGTTTGCTTGTTTGTTATTCCAGACGAAGAATTAAATTTTATGCTTGTTTGGAACTGTCTATGTATGAATGAAATAAAAATAATACAAAAAATTAACAATTCATCAAAAGAAGCTGCATAACTCAGTGCTTTACAAGAACAACCCTTTAAATGGCAGAGATTTCATTTTTTGTGCCAAAATGGAAATTCACCCAATTCAGTAACACACCTCTATGCTGTAAATACGTGCGAGTAACATCTCTACCACTCCTATGCAAGTTTTTAGTTCTGCAATATTAAATAAGGCTGTTATTAAAGATTCATCACAACCTGTCCCTTTGCATCTGTCTGCGTACTGCAAAGTTAGAGACACAAAGCAAAAATAAAGTAGCCGCTATAATGCCAGACATGTTTCCTGTGAGTTCCAAAATATCTTGTGACACCAAGCTTGCTGTGAAACAAAATACAGAGCTATTTCTATTTAGAACTCCTAATCACCCATTAAATTAGTGTGTGGAATTAGGAGGGAAGGGGGGGGGAAAGCCGTAGGGGGGTTGTTTGAGTTTTTTTAATTAATATCAATATGAATTACAGTATAATAAAAAAGAGTAGCCAAACCTTACATGAAATTTCAAATGGCATTTTTGTGAATTTAAAATAAAAAAGTTATTCTACTACAGTGGAGGGATTTGAGGCACAGCAATCATTCTGGAACAAAAGATAAAAATTTTCTCTGATCTTTAACCTACCATATTATTGAAAACAAAAGAGAAAATAAAATCAAACCCACAGGTAGAATAAAGTTAACCTACGCAAAAAGGCTAGGCATAACCACAGCCACCAACTAATAAATAGCAGGAACAGAATACAGAATCACAGAATCATAGAATCACCAGGTTGGAAGAGACCCACCGGATCACTGAGTCCAACCATTCCTATCAAAATATAGAGAAGAGGGATGGTGCTTTCTTGAACTGCAGTTGTTTTGCACCTGATTTAGCCTCATTTCAAAATAAACATAAAATATTTGCCTTTCAATCTGAAGCAATGGTAACATTTCCCCCCATAATTCCAAAGATCCTTCCTGTAGCACAGCTGAACGAATGTGAAATGACTACCCTTAAAGCTGGCAGGCTTGCTAGGAAAACAACTGTGAAAACCTAGAAGTCTACAAACGAAACGTTAGAGCAATCAGGGCCATGAAAATGCTCAGAAAAGAAGGCCTGTTTCTTAGAAGAGCACAATGTGGAAAAGCAGCTGTGGGTAACTGTTTCAGATGCACATGGAAACTTACATGCATTTTCGTGTGACATCAGCAGGACAGAACCTGTGCCTCCAAGGCCACTGTGAAGATTCCCACACTCCAGAGCTTTCAGTCCAATGCCATAGAATATCAGATACTGAATAGTGGTTTCATGATAGGAAACATGCACCTCTTGTTCTTAATCTTTACAGAGACAGCTGATTAAGGTTCTCTGTAGATTTAATTTAGAACTGCATTCTCACAAAATATGTCACAACTGTATTTTGTTATAAATCAATATGGATTACAAGGCACATAATCAGATCAAAAATGGAGAATACAACTTGCACAGCAGAATCCTGATACAATAAACCTCCCTATTATGGGGGTAAGTTGTGCCATGGGAGCAGGAGGTGTGCTTAGGGCCAGCTTCTATTTGTGGAGGGACAAAGATGGACAACTACTGTAATTTTTATTCAGGACAAGCAGGTAGCAACGCAATACAGGGACCAGTATTCTAGCAGTGCCTGAAAAAGAAAGGGCCATGCCAGCAACTACACTTATTGGCTTAAAGCAGTATCCTAACACTGTTAAATCAATACTGTCAGAAGGATTCAGCTGTCCCAACATCATCTTTATTGCTCTATCGTACAGCTGTGCTACACTATCACTAAACACCAACATCCCTCATCCTCCCCCAATCAAGAAAAATTAAAAATCCCTAAAGATATACAAATTCCTGGAGGTTTTAGGGATCTCTGGAAGTCCTGTGAGTGGCAAATCTCATCAGAGCAGTCAGGAGCAAGTACCGATTCCCTAAGCATCTGGCCAGCTTTCATTTATAGGACCAAACTCCCCATGGTTAAAGATGAAAAATTCCAAATGAGAGTTGAGACTCAGCAGAGAAAGCCCTGTACCAAATGAAAAGAAAGAACAAAGACAGCACTTGCTATTTTTGAGATTCACACCTATTGCTTTCTATTTTATTTTGGTTTTCCCTGTGTTTAGACATGGATCCCACGGTAACCTAACACTTGTTTAAACACTGTTTAATCACTTAATACTCACTAAATGCATTCTTGTTAAGCAGGATTTATGGTACTGACCTGATTAGGCAACAACCATTGGCATTGATAATCATTAGGCTAAGATGGTTCCCTGGGAGATGTCCCAGTAAAAGTGGCTGTCTCAATTAAGCACGTTGCAATTAAGTGGACTATATCTATGAGGTGATCTCACAAGGAGAACAAGGCATTTCAAGTTCCTTTGTTAAAAAAATATTTTTAATGTAAAATTAGTACTTTTTATTGGAAAAGAGAATACTACGTATGGGTTTTTCTAATAATCCCTCTTTTTTTTGGTAACTGTAAACTCTTACTTAAATGCTAAAGGTTTCTTCTCCAGTCCCCATAAATCCTACAGTAGCACACCTCTGTCTCTATGTCGCATGACCCTAGAGAAACAGGTTGCACCAGAGGCTCTGCCAACCAAAACTGTTCCAACAAAAGCCCCTTTTGCCCAGGGAATGAACAACAGGGAGCACTGCAGGGTATGCAGTGACAGAGACTACTGCCTGTTAATCTCCGCTTCATTTGTTAAAGGAATTGAAAGAAAACAAGTAAATGAGACTGGGAAATGCAGAAAGACAAGTAGAAGTCTTATGATCAAAATCAGCTCTATTTTGCTGTCAGCAGCCTCCTTTCTTTGTAGTTTCTAGGACATGCCAAGCCAACTTCCTTGGGCATGCCTGTATAACGGAACTAAGTTGGTCCAGCATGTAGATGTTGGTTCCAAGCCTCTTCCATTTACACACACACAACTCTTGTGTGACCTTGGTGAGCTGGCTGGGTAGCACGATGGGCACATGCCAAGAACCCATTTCTGTTTTGGCTCATACCCAGTCCTCCCTGCAGCAAAGGCAGGCATTAGCCCTCCTGAGTGATGCTGCACTCCAATGCTATCCCCAGTCTTCACGGTGTTTATGAAAAGCAAGTACTTTTCCCATCATTCATGGAAAAGAATCATATGGCAGCCCAGCTTACCACTGCACGGAGAACCTCAGGGGGCACAGTCATTAAGGGATGGGGTTTAAGCACATCTGAGCCCCCTGCACTGGGTGCCAAATGCCCCAGAAACATTGCAGAGAGGCGGTTTTTAACTTTGCATAGAAGGTTGTCAATGATGCAATCCCCATTTCAGTGGAAATGGAGAGGTTGCACGGTGGGAACCTGTTAAGTCTGATTTACTGCAGGGCCAATACCATTGGTTACAACCAAAATCAATGGGAGCCATGCTTTAAGCATATCTAATGTCAAGAAGCCTGTAAAATAACCCTAACTATGTGTTTCAAGGGACACATTCTACCTCCTTATTCAGTACCCTGCATTCTTAATATGAAACTGAGGTGAAAATATCTCCTGCATGATAATGGTCCAGTAAACAGAGATCAATACTTTGTGGCAGTTCACTTCAGTACCACAGTGAGGTATGTCTTATATCACACGACAATTAATATTGTTATCATCTGTACAAACCCTGACTGCAGTGTCCTTTATAATACATGGATACTGAATATTGCACTATTAGATGAAAACAAAGTGTCAGATCTCGGTCCATTCAGTGAATATCACCTAAACGTTGCTCTGAACAATGTGGAATCCATAGAGGAGCTTATGCAAAAACACATAGTTAAAAGATTTTAACATAATTTACACACCTAAGAAGTCTATAGGTAGGTCATCCAGGTAGGTTCAGTTCTAGCCTTTCTCAGCTTTTAACTACTGACTGCACAATCATGGAATTTCAAATGTTTTTGGTTTGGTTTGGTTTGTTTTTCATCATAGAATAACCAGGTTGGAAGAGACCCACCGGATCATCAAGTCCAACCATTCCTATCAAACAATAAACCATGCCCCTCAGCACCTCCTCCACCCGTGCCTTAAACACCTCCAGGGAAGGTGAATCAACCACCTCCCTGGGCAGCCTGTTCCAGTGCCCAATGACCCTTTCTGTGAAAAATTTTTTCCTCATGTCCAGCCTAAATCTCCCCTGGCAGAGCTTGAGGCCATTCCCTCTTGTCCCGTACCCTGTCACTTGGGA
>WAAB01011567.1:82804-135849 GCA_013389865.1 Piaya cayana | reverse complement strand
TCTCCTCCAGGCAGCTTTCTAGACAGATCTCTCCTAGTCTGTAGCTCTGCACAGGGTTGTTGTGCCCCAAGTGCAGGACCCAGCTTTTGGCCGTGTTAAACCTCATGCCATTGGACTCTGCCCAGTGGTCCAGATCCCTTTGCAGAGCCTCCCTACACTCCAGCAGATCCACACTTCCATCCAGCTTAGTGTTGTCTGCAAACCTGCTAAGGGTGCACTCAATGCCTTCATCCAGGTCATTGATAAAGACACTGAACAGGACTGGACCCAGCACTGAGCCCTGGGGAACCCCACTTGTAACTAGCCTCCAGCTGGATTTAACACCATTTGTCAGAGAGTGTAAGCTAAACAGCTTGTGTATCCTCATAAGAAGACAGTCAGGTACCCTTCTTTATAGGAAGGGTTTGGGATATACTTACAAACCACAAAGCACTCATGGTAAACACTTCTCCACTTAGGAAGTTTTAATCCCCTCCTGTCTGCTCCAATGCATTTAGCAGCACAGCAGCTGTTCTCAAAGCACCAGAACAGATACTCACAGTACTGTGCCATCAAACAGATCACTAAAATTAAACTTAGGACTCTATATCTCTGGGGAAAAATATCACCTTTAAAGTAGGAATTAAATTTCTAAAGCCTCAAGATTCTTGAAAACACAGCCTTAAACTTAACCCCCAAACTGAAGGAAAGAGCCAGGCAAAGCCTGTAGTAAGATAAAAACATTTACATTTTCTAGAAATACCACGAGTCTTCAGTCCCTGGCACCAGGTTTCTGGGTAGTTGAAGCTAGATTTGTACCTCCTTTCTGGCAAATTTCACTTAACCAGTTGACCTACTATCTCTTTCCCAGATGAGAACAATTAACACAGTCAAAATACACTAGGCAGACACTGCAGCGCTGTTTCCATATGCAAAGCAGTGCCATGGAAACAGAGAGAAATGCCACTGTGGTGGTAAGGGTGATCATCAGTCCCCAAATGAACAGTGAATCAAGTGCCGAGGAAAACAGCTGTCAGCAGGATTACTCAAATAGATTGCATTTCACAGGGCAGCTCACATTAATACTGCAGTTTGGTATTTAGAAATCAGGACAAAAATTTGTTGTTTCATCATTAACTACCACATTATCGCTTGCCCAGCCAGATAACAAAAGGTCTGTGGCATGACCTGCAATCTGGCGAAATAAAGGATTCAGCTTTAGCCTTATCTCTTTGCTTCAATAACCATTTCTACGTTCTTTCCACAGCTTGTTGTTTAACACTTCACACATCGTGACCAAAACAGCTGTATATTGTTTCCTTCTCCTTTTGTTTCCCAGAGAAAGAAATTAGAGCACCCCCCCATACTGCCCTACTGCACTTTCTGACTTTAATAGCAACAGATGACAACTAGTTTCAAAACCCACGCTGACAGGAATCGTAGTATCCTCTGAAGGAAATCTGCAAACAACAGCTTCCCTAGTGAGCTTAGCAGCAAGAAGGGCAGCCTTCCTCTCTAGCTCCATGCAGATGCAAACATCTGCTTCTCTCTCCTGCAAGTCTCAGTGACATCTATCCAAAGGTGTTGGGGAGGCCTGCTCCTCTACTGTTCAGCATCACTTCCGATCACTCACAGCGCTGCAACACAAGTGGTGAATGCTGTCAGCTCAAAATGGGAAAGAAGTAAATAAAAACATAACACAGAGGCCGTGAGAAGAAAAAGAGGCAGCAGATGTTCAAGAGGCAGGTGAAGGCTCTGCCAGATGTTCTCTGGTGAAATGTGCTGTGGATGTCTAAGATCTCACTCCCCATGGATGTCTGCCTCCTGGAAGATAATGGGGCACTGGATGCAAGAAATGTGTAAGGTGCTGCACCCGAGGCATAACCCAGGGTCTTAAGCCAGAGGCAAAAATAAAGTTTAGCTAGTCAAGCTGACCGGCAGCAGTCTTTCTGCCTATTCTGCTGTCAGTGGGGTCTTAAGCCCCCAAAGATTACTGCAGGACATCTGCTACACCCCAAATGAAAACGGCAACTTCCATTATAGAAAATCTTAAACTTCCTCTGAGCTCAAAGGGATGTGACAGGAGCTCCATTCATCATAGCATGTCTAGTCTTATTTATTTCTTTGGTAATGTTTGATAACCTTGTAAGTAGTCAACTGCTAATGAACAGATGTCAAAAATACCAGATAAATTAGCCACATAACATCTCTCAACTTTTTATCTACTATTTTAATAACGTTATTGCAAGTTGGTGAGAATTTCTGAAGGACTTGTCTTTTTCTGGTTCTGAAAACTCTGTTTTCAAGCTAGATGCTGTGTTTGAAGTTCCATTGCAGACATTTACTGTCTTCAAGCTCCAAAGGGCATTTATAATATTTTGGATTGCCAAAGTCGGAGCCAAATAAAACCACAGCATTTTTTTCCTTAAAAATGAAACAATTTAAAAGGGTATTCCCATGCCATTCATCTTGAAATCCCTGAAGACCAAGGCATGCAAGCTCACTAGTAATAAGACAAAACTGCCTCAGCTTAGGAGGCTGTATTTGTCAAAAGAAAACATGAGTCTTGTGCAACCTGCAGTGATAACAGACAGCTCTGTACCATTTCTGGGCTGTACAGAAGCAAGTGAACACCACACTCCAGCACACCAAATACACTCTTCCATGCAGCAAACACACTGAAATACTGCAACTACCATCCCTGCTGCAGAGTCTACCCAGCACAACTGTTGGAAATGACCCATAAAAGATAGGGTCAGAGAGGAAAGGCCCAAAGCACACACGCATGAGTAAGAAGATCTAAGATCTGAAATCCAGAGAACTCAATTTCATAATCTTGTCCTTTATGCATATTTGTTCAGTTGAAAAACTCACTGTCTGTGAATGAGGTGTGCCCCTCCTTTCTCTTTTTAAATCATAACCCTTCAAGAAGCATGATAAGAAGAAAAAACAAGGCGCCTTTTACAAAAAAACCCAAAAAGGTTTGTTCTGCCACTTTAGCTGCATTCCTCACGCCTTCTCCTACAATTCTCTAACGTGTTTATTTAAATACTGTAACAGGAGACTTTTAACCATTTCTATTTATACCATACACAGAATTCCAGTGAAATGACCAATGGCAAAATTTCAATAGTTACTCAACAAATCTGGCTTTTTGAATCATTGATTTCCTGTTTTGTTTTCACTATAGGACTGATTCAAATCTCACCAGAAGCCAACGGAAATTGATTTCAGCATTTATCATCCCAAGGTTCCCGTACTCTGTAATTCACACATCTTAGAGACAGAAGTAGTGCTTATTTGTTTAAGAGCCACCCAGCTAAGAGGCTCATGAAAAACTCTTAGTTGCCTGGTCAGGAGAAGCCCAGCACGCTCTTTACTTCCCATTTTACTGGTGGACATGATGATGTTGGTCATCTACAAAAAGAATATCAAAATGTATAAAGTATCATCAATAAATTATTTCTATACAGAAAGCATAATTTCTTTAAAATTTATTTTACCATGAAAAAGCATGTTCTGCAGCAAATGTCCCAGTTTCACTACAGCTTAAGGTATTTTTTTCGCATTACTCAGAATACATGGCCAAGAATAAGAAATTTTCTTACTACTTCTGACTTTCTCTTTTTTTTTTTTTTGGCACTGAAGCACACTGAACACATCAGTGTCACCTGGAATGCGAGAGACTGGGAAAAGCTATAAAACAGTTGTGACCAGGACTGTGAAAGATCTTTTACCTATTTTCAACACAGATTTTTGTTCTGAGGTTTTGAACACAGTTCTGCATGTTTAAAACTCTAATTTCCAGGAAAAAAAAAAAAGTTGTTCTGCCAGTAAAAATATTAACAGTTTATTTATAGAAACTTTGCTCACTTCCTACAGCAGAACAGATAAACTTTAAATTGTATCATTTAATAATGGGCAATTAAGTACTATAAACAAATAAAACTTAATACAAGCAACTCAATGGAGCTGAATACACAGTGTTCTTAATAGAAACAGCAGGTTCTCCTAAAACAATCTGACACTTCCACAAATCAAAACTTTTGACAAACACTTATCCTCCCTTGTGAATATTTTTCCTCTCCAGTCACTCAGCAAGTCTAGATTAGTAAATTTATGAATTTTTTTTTCCTAATGCCTAAATCCTGCTGCAAGGGGAGATAGCATGAAGTGTTTCAGTTGGATGCGAATATGTTAACTTCCAGACACATTAAGCAACAAACATGAAGTTCCTCAGCTTCATTCTATACAACTAGTGTTTGTTATATCTATAATTCTTAATTCTTCACTTAGGAACTACCCCATGAGGCTACAAAACCCAGAACTGTTATTCTGAAATACTTGCATCCAAGTGCTAATTTTTAAGTTTTGTTACTTTCTTTTAGGTTTTAGAAATATTAATAAAGTACCCTTTGCAAAAATTTCTTCTTTTTTCCCCTTCTTTTTACCTTTGATAAATATTTTTTTCACATTGTTTCTTCTGTTATAAAGGTACCTCATGTCAAACTTCCAAACTCAACCACATGGACAAGGAGTTAAATGGGACATGATATTATGAGAACTTTAGTGATTACCTCTCTCAGGCAATTCTAAAAAGCAGACCACCTTTCCCCTTCACACTCCAACTCCTTCTCCATTTGTTACACCCATTGTCCTCATTGATTAATGTTGCCATTCCCTCCCTCTGCACTACTGGAAAGGCAGAATTTGAAGCAGTCAGCAGGACTCCTTCAAGCTCACCAAATGAGAGCTTCACCCACTTTGTGAATGCCAGCACTTGCTGAGCACTTCAGCCCACAGGTGAACCAGCATTAGGCTACCTGCAGCTGTATAAACTTGACAGGAATGTACAAAGCCTTCTGACAGACTTCCAGCCTCTAAACACTTCCCTCACATTTCACAAACAGCTCCAGCAAGATACTGAAGCATCCTCTGCTGCTTCCACTCATCCTGACTGCAGCTACTTCAGTTGTCAAAGAACCCACCTTGTTGCTGTGGTCCCATCAACTTTTTCCTGACATGATGTCCCTAGCCTGGGCTGGACTCTGCTCCCAAGTGACAGCAACCAGACTTCAAGCAGAGAGGACTTTGCTGCTGTCTCCTAAATGAAACATCAGCAGAGCTTCCTTTCATCCTGAACATGGGCACTGGCACTCACTGACATAAAGGACCACAATGATTTTATGTAGCTCTGTACCTGCAGGGTTCAGCCTTTTCTAGGGAAAAAAAATGTCAAAGAAACAAGAGCTTTGGTACCTAACTCAGTATACCTAAGCTTCTGGGTTCAGCCAACATACCTTCTGCGTGTCTCACATCTATAAATGAATGACGTTCTCAAGTTCTGTATAAACACAGAAGGTCTGAAAGCCGCAATTCCTGAAGCTAAGCATTGTTCAAAAGATGACCACAAACCCTGAATGAGGGACAGGTTACTTGCCATCCCTAGCAGACCTTGTGAAACGACCTTGCTTCCATTTAGAAATGCCTTTCTTCTTCCTTCTAGCTTTAAAATACAGAAGCGGAGACATACTACACTTCCTCTGCAGCTTTCAGAACCAGTAATTCTGTTTCATAAGTCTTTATTTTATCTTTTCAAGAGACAATATATCTCAAGGTATAAATTGGGAGCAGATGGAGTGCAATGTTAAGACTGTCAGCTTCCATTAACAACACTGAGGTCTCTCCACACACCACAGCCAAGCTGGAGCCCTTCATCTTGCACCTGCACAACTGGTGGAAGAGCTACTTGTCCACCTAATGGCTACTGACAGATGAACATGAGTTGGAACCAGATGTGACTACAGTGATGGCCAGCCAATTATTATTTAGGACGGCTTTACCCATAAATCATTTGACTTTGGTGCTATCTGACTAATTTTTAAAGTTGTCAGGAGTTTGTAACTGGGTCACAGAACATAACAGCAGTGTGAAGCTGCCTGAGAAAGCAGATGTGGCTACCCAGCCTCCTGATACTCCTTCCCATCAAAAACTGCAAATCCAACTGTCAAAATGGGACATTTGAAGATGGGGGAATAAGACGTTTGGAACGCTACTCCCTGCTGTTCCATGCAGTTGCAAAAAGAAAACGCTGACTATGATGAGCAGCCCTTCTAGCTCTTTTCAGTCCAAAGGAAGGTGACTACAGGCATCTACCAGCTGTGGAAATGCCTCAGGAGCAAGTAAAGACTCCTTGGCAGAGGGGAGTTCCCTCCATGTTCTGAGACTGAGCAGTTCTGAGAGAAAAACCAGCACAAACCTCCTCTCTGGGAAAACTACACAGAGTACATAAACTAAAGCATGATGTTTAATAAACACCAAACAAAGCAAGTCTAGGGCCCCTGTGTTACTACCACATTTGCTTTTCCCAGATGTTCTGGAATAAGATAACTATCCAAGGGAGCCAAGATGTTGGCTGCTGCTGCCTTCTCTGCTCTCAGATTCTGTGTTCCTCCACAATTTCTCGAGGTAACCACTCTGCCTGAGCCTGTTCAGTAACAACCTGTAAATCCCTATTTCTGCCACCTGTGTTAAAGGCACTTTGCCCATGTTGAACAGTTAGCAACTTCAACAGCCAGTTTCCATCGCTAACTGCTCCAAAACCAACTGCATCCCACCATACACATATGAAACCTGGGGTCGCAAGCATTCCCATTGCTGTGAGTTGAACCCTGTGATGATGAATGAGAAGCTGCCACCCCAACAAGGAGGCCCAGACATGCACATCCTTTGAGACTGTAGATTCATACCTTGATTTTCTAGGACACTAAAGTAATTTGGAGGATGAGAGGACACTCACAGAGACAAATTCATAGTCCTCCTCTTTTTTTTAAAAAAAAACACACAACCCCAAAACCATAAATTGCCAGCAATAGAGAAACTGTTGTATTAACTCGGTACCATTATACGTCAACCAAATTCTTATACTGAGTCAAACTTTTCATCAGGCTGATACGTCACTTAAACAGATGCAAAGCCTAGATACTTTGGAAAGCTAAACTCTGGGAATAAAACATGTTCATTTGGTGCCACAAGCTTTCTCCAAACCTCTTTCCCTCTCAACTGTTTCCTGTGTAATCACCAATATATGTTACGCAATTTTTGCAAACCAAAGCACAACACGCTGCTTTGATAAATGGAAGGAACATAGCAAAAAAGACTGAATAGATAAAAAGTTGCAGCAAATCCTGTGGTTGCCTTAGCCTTAAGCAAGCCACAAGATCTGTTAAATCTACAAAAATAATCATATTTTACAAATACATAAATGAAGTATCATGTCTCAAGGTTGCATACACTCTACAAAATAAATAAATGCCTTGGAAGAAATTCAGGTAGCATACAAAGGCAGAATTAAAAAGAGGCATTTAAAGAAAAAAGAAGGGGGCAAAAAAGATGTTATGTTTCGATTCCCAAACCATTAAGATACCTCTCTTATGGGGTGAGTCGCCTGGAGAAAGACTTCAGTTCAGCCAGCAGATGACAGTAAGAGCAACCAGGCAGGATGTACATCACCCAGACAATTCCTTGACAATCAGTACAGTGGGCCTTTCAGCACCTTCAGCCCTGACTTCCATCACTGTAGCATGCTGATTGGTTGTGACAGGTGAAAAAGGACACAAGAGGACAAGAAATGCTTGGGGCAGACAGCTTTTCCCCAATCTTGCTGATCACAGTGTAAAGTATTTTTGAAGTATCATGCCAGCACTTTGACAGAGCCCAAAGAAGGAGATTAAGTGTGCATAGTCAAGGTCAGATGGATTACCTTGGCTGACGAATGTTGCGGTTAAACAGAGTTGTTTGCATACTGTGAGAAACTTAAGTATTTTCGGTAGTAGCTCTTTGTCCTTGAATCAACCAGCTCAGTCTTTGGCTTCCAGTTGTGATAGGTGTTTATTAGTCACACATAATCCCTCTCCTGAGGTGGGCTCATTTACAGCACTCTATTTAACGTACCTGGTGACAGTGACTGTTAAGAGCTATTCCAGAGAAGGAAGCAGGAATATTTCATGATGAATTCAGGATGGACTAGTTTGTAAGTCAGACAGGAACACAGACTGTTTGCAGTTAATACTTGTTTTTACCACTAGTTAGAGCCTAAGTGAGTCTTATTTCATGTCAGACTCAGTACTGGAAGGGAAATTAAATACTAGGCAGATTCCTCTAAGCTTCAGCAAAAGGCTTTAAGATGAAAAATGCTTTGAGTAGCATCAATGAAAGGATGTAATGTAAAACCTTTAAATTAACCTTTTTGTCCAGTAAACTGGAGAAAATTCTGGAGACTGAGGACTGTTGGTATGCCTGTGGAGTTAAGAAAGTTTTAAGAGGAAGGAAAGATCCTGAGATAATTATGAATAGTTAATTTCAACCTAACTTCAAGGAACATTTTGAGGAAACTGGAAAGATCAGGAGATGAAAAGTGAGTCACTGAGTTTGCAGGCAGTCACTGCTAATACAGCCCAAATAGCTGACAGCAAACCCTATTGCTTCCTGCTCATGGTTTGTATTGTATTGTTACTCACAAGCCTCCTTTGGAGTCTCCACATTCCCATTAGAAGCTGCAGGCAGGACCATCAGAGGGAGAGGTACTTTCTGCTCCACAGATATTGGTTCAAACTAGGCACGACTGCTTGATTGCACATTGTGACTTTTGACAAAGGGACAATTGTCTCTGGCAAAGCTTTTCTAACATTAACTCCACACACTTCACTCTCAAGGCAGGAAAGCTCTACTTGGACACAAATGTGACATGACGAAGCTTTGAAATTGTAGCATCAACACACAGAGTCAGGCTAGAATGTTGCTATTAACTAGCAAAGAGCAGGGTTAGTTTACCACAGTAAAAGCTGGTTTGGCCATCTGCATCATCATCATGCTGGCTCTAGCCATGCTCACACCTTGCTGGGGAAGTTTAACGCTTACATGGTTTTTACATGCTGCAGAGGCCACAGGTGCAGTCTTGGCACCATGCTGCTCTCCATACAGGATGCCCAAACACCTGATTTATCTGCTCTGCATACTCCCAGGTATGTTGCTTTGTGGGCTGCCTGTATTTGCTAAGGAACTTCTGCCTGCAGCAACTGAAACCTCTCACTCTCTTCCTACAACAGCTGTCAAGGACCCCTTGAAGACCAGCATTCGCCTTGCATTAGTCACCTTAGGTCCACAAAATCTCCTGAAGGTCTTTTCAAACATTTTGCAGGCCCAAAGCATCTGCTCCAATTATTTTTTTTAGCTGGCCATGCTACAATAGATGAAATTCACTAGTCTTTATCCAATTTAAAAGAACCCTTCCATGTTTTATCATCAAACTGGCAATTAAGGTCAATATTACTTGGAGGCTTCACAATTAACCAAATAATATTTCAATCACACAGTTCACTGGTTGCTCTGAGTGTTAGACTAAATGCAACATTGCTCTTGCATTAAAATGAGAAAATTTTCATCAATGAAGTATGCCCCGGACCCTGACACAGGGCCCTATAATCCACAGCTCTGCCTGGCAATGCTCGGAGTACAGCAGCATTTGCTGGCTGTTTTATTGCTTCTTTAACTTGTTACTTCTCAGCAACAACTGAAGAACAATTATTTCCTATAACTGTGGATAACAAAAAAGAAACACAAATGGGTTTCTAACTATATCATCAAAAGTAGCAAAACAAATGAAAAGCTGTCAGAAAACTCCATTTGTTGAATTCAAATGGCCACTGTTTCTAACAAACACATGCAACTGTACAAAGAGTGTTAAGGAAACAAACCAAAGACAAGGGAAAATTTGCCAGCAGCCCAGACCAGCATTCATGCCAACAGGCCACCAGCTGATTAAATGGAAAACACAAACACACAAATAAAAAGCCACAAAGCAGCAACAACCTAGAAGATGCTTTCTGCCATATTCAAATGATGACACTGAGTTTGGCATATGGTATTCCCACATCTTATGAGAAGCTGAAAGGTTATTTTCTTACTGGCAGTCAAATAAGGATAAACTTAGAGTGTGTTCTCCAAGAACGTCAGCAGCTTGTCTGCTTTCTAGACAGAACTTTTTCTTTGTTAAAACTTATGACTACAGGGTCTCTATGAGACCCAAATTACATCAACATAAGCGCTGTCTCAAAGGGATATCAAAGGAGAAAAGAGATGAAGAGAGAAAGTACTATTATTCCCTGTGTTGGGGATCAAGACCTGAAGCAAAGCAAGGTTAAGTGAACCTTTCTTGTTTACCCATGGAGTCTGCATCTAGCCTGAAAAACAAGTATTCTCCTAATTTCCAGTCCAGCCTTTTAGCCACAAAACAGACCTCCTTCCAACTAATAAAGGTTTACAGGAATTTTAGTTCAACGCTTGCACACAGGCAAATCAGTAAATCTTTCACAGCAGGAGACAGAGTGCAGATGCACACAGGAAAAAAAAAAGGAATACATAGATGTGCTATTTTAGGTCTTCTTTTTAAAGTGTTTTTTTCTGGCCTTCCCTGGACCTACACTCTCCTGCCACCATATGGGCAAATAAATTATCATCTATCCACACAATGTACATGCAGCTAGTTTCACTTGCTACACTGTTGTAACTCTTCTGAATTTATCTTTCTCTGTTCAGGGAGACACGGTGATGCAAAACCCACTAACTGACTGGCTTCAAGTTAAAGGAAAGACAATTAAGCAAATGATTGCAGTAATGTGAATTAGTTTGAGGAGCTTACAGACAGTTGCCGAAGTGCAGCTACTTTCTCAGGAGCTGAAAAGCCATCACAGATAGCTCTGCAGACTGAAAGTCACGAGTTTTGCCTTAACAATTGTAGAAGTTACTGGGCATTATATATTGTCTGTAATAACCATCATGAAGGTATAAGCTTCCAGAGTTCTAGCATGGGTTTGAGCTTTATGAGGGAACTGCAGGACTAGGTTAGAATTAAATCAATAGGCATTAGTTCTCAATTGTGAAGTTACTACTAGTTGACAGGGGAAGCTATTTCACTCAAGAGGACAGAAATATATCCATATTATTTGGGTTTGAGTCCCCTGTCAGAGAAATGACTCACTGGTATCAATGCATTATAGCTTAAGCTTGATAATAAGACTGACATGTAGTGTATTTCCAGAAAACATACAGAATTGTAACTCTTATGTTGACCTGACATCAAGGTTTGCATGAATAGTTTCAAAATCCACCTGGAGTCAGTCTGGGTATAGAGGGTGCTCAGGCTGTGAAATGACAGCTAGCAATGCTGAAACCTATGGCTTGCCTGATGTATGTCTCAAAGTACTGTTGATATAACACATTTACAGTCCTGTGCAACATACTGAGGATATTGCCCTTTATTTACATTTGCAGAATACACTGCACATGAAAATACCAACACTTGGATTACAAAAGCACATTCTACACTCCAGCTGGGGAATTGCATCTGTTACGACAACTGCTCGGGAGCTGCTGCATACCTGAAAGTGGTCAGAAAGTCCTGCCAAGTCAATGTGTATCCTAAAGAGCTTCTGAGCTCTGCTCCTGTCCTGTCAGCAGTGTTTGTTTCTCTGGTTGGATGGAAACCCGCAACCTAGTCATAGTCATTTCTGGATGTAGTCCAACAGCAGTGAACATCATTTGCAGACTTTCAGGCATCACCACTTCAAGTCAGAGCCTATGGTATCCATTCCTGTTTAAAAATGATTATTCTAAACACCTGTAAACGTTTCCTTTAAAACAGTAAAATACCTTCAGAATGCTCTTCCTACAAAACAAGGGAAATGTTACAGATCAGGGAACAATCTAAATGTTCCTTTGTGAGACTCTGCTAAAACTCCTATGGATTAATGTTACCATATATTTCTTCCATGAAAAAATAAAGGCAGAAGCCACATAATGGCTACTGAGCCAATCAGTTCAGGAAAGGGACTGGTTTCACAGCACTCCACGCAATGTTTTGTAGGAGGTAAATGAGGGCTTTTAGGTAGCCTCTGAGTTTACATATACATAGAGGTCAATTCAGAATTACAGATGGTTCCAGTGATGGCAGAGACTATCAGCTCTGTTAAAAACTTGAAACAGAATCATTTGATGCACTTTAGCATGAGGCTGGTCAAACAGCAAGCAGAGGCTCATCTACTCTAACCTCCACCTGAGCACCATTTTCCTCTTGGACAGGCATTCCTGAGGACATTCACAGTACAAAGCCTGGACTAGACACAGTTGATTTAGATAGAGTTTCAGGATAGATACAGCTTTGTAATTGCATAGCAGGATAAAACTGGAATGAAAGGAAGTCCTACACCAAGTGCAGAATGAACTAAATCAAGTGAAGAAACTAATGTTACCAAGGATAGCACGGGAACTGCTACGTATCAATGATGCAAAGCAATTTAAATGCAGCTCTTGTAACATAAACCTAAATATCAGGGTACAGCAGGCAGAAAAGCTAGCATCCTGCCATATTAACTTCAGAGACATAGGGAATAAAAGAGCTGAAATGCAGTAAGATCAGGACAATCATTAGATGAGAATAAAATTATCTTTGTCAAAGAGACTCTCTTTTATATCGCCATCATAAAGGAAAAATGTTTAATTTCTGCATCCTTCCAATGAACTAAAATAACATCAACTAATCTGCATAATTCAGATGCAAGATTTTATATCCAGGACGAACCAAAATCACAACAATGTAGGGGAAAAAAGTGTTCTTCAATACAGCAGATAAAAAGCTGTACAAGTTTATGGAGAAAAATAATTATTTATTAAAAATCTTACAAATTATTAGCAGTAAGATGTACGAATGGTATCCATTTGCATGGAAGGCACAGAGTAGAAGGACTGGAAGAAGTTTTACTATCAGGAGCCCTGGGTTGAGCTGTGACGTTCATGATCCCCTTGGCAGCAAACTCTGCCACTGCCCCCCAAAACACAGTGGTTCCTGCTGATTTGATTATTTGCAAAGTAGACAGGGACAGTGCCAGGTAAGATTGTGATGTTACAACTTCTAGTCTTCTCGGCCGCGGTATGTCTCACAGTCATGTTCATGGGGACTGCTGGACTTGCTCCAAGATGCCAAAAGTGCCTTCAAACACCTACACAATGATCTTGAAGCCATGCTGCTGCTAAGTGTGTAACATCCAGGTCAAGACCGAAGCTGTGGGTGCAGTGAGCTGGCAAGATGCATGAGCAAGAGCATCTAGTTGTGTGTTCACATCACAACCAGAGAAAAGCAAATTTTCACAGCAGACCTCTCCTGGAGTACTGCATCCAGTTCTGGAGTCCTTAGCACAGTAACAACATGGATCTTTTAAAGTGAGTCCAGAGGAAGGCCACAAAGTTAATCAGAGGGCTGGAGCACCTCCCCTATGAGGACAGGCTGAGAGAGCTGGGGTTGTTCAGCCTGGAGAAGAGAAGGTTCCAAGGAGACCTTACTGCAGCCTTTACTCCAGTTGAAGGGGCCCCACAGGAAGGCTGGGGAGGAGCTCTTTATCAGGGAGTGAAGTGACAGGATGAGGGGGAGTGGTTTTAAGCTAAAAGAGGGGAGATTTAGATTAGACCGGACAAAAAAAATTTTCTGCTGTGAGTATGGTGAATCACTGGCATAGGTTGCCCAGAGAAGCCATGGATGCCCCATCTGTGGAGGTCTTCAGGCCAGGCTGGATGGGGCTTTAAGCAACCTGGTCTAGTGGGAGGTGTCCCTGCCCATGGGTCTCCATGGCAGGGAGGTTAGAACTGAATGACCTTTAAGGTCCTTTCCAACCCAAACCATTCTATAATTTACCAGGCTTGCAACACCCTGCCCTTTCAGTCCAGGTGCCCAGAGTTTAGGGCACAGACCAGTGCCAGCTGCAAGCTTCATGCAGGGAGAGAGTACAAGCAAATGAATGTTCTGCAGCACTACTGCAAAGTCTAATCATTCTCAAGGGTTGTTGCTATAAAAGATGTTGAATATACTTGATCTCATTTACTTAAAAAAGACTGTCAGAAAGACTTGTCAGCAACTTCTTGGAAAGGCAGCAGAGGGAGGGGAAGCAGATTGTTAACATTAGAATATCACCTACCATCTGGATGTGTTTAACATGGGATCAGTATAAGATATGGATGTAAATTTGCAGTCCTTGGTCTCATGCCCAGACAGAACATGAACTCAAGAACTCAAAGGCATATTCTTCTCTGTGGAATGGAACACATGAATAAAAGTTCTGAAAACTCTAGCAGTCTCCCTGCATGTACTGCACTGCACTTCTTTCAAAGAAATGTTCAAAGAAAGAAAGAAAACTATAAAAAGCCAATAAACACCTACAAGCTCTACTGTACACTGAAGAAAAAAAAAAAGACAGAACTACTCAACTAATGGACTTACCAATAGGCAGAAGCTGAAAGAAAATTCACAATTGCCACTTATTTAACAATGATGCCAATCCCAGTGTATGTTTTTAAACAGAAGGAATAGCATAAAATGAATGGAGGAACAGAGAACACAAGAAAGTAACCATGTACTTGAAATATTTTGAAAATATACTTAAAATACAAAGGAACTAAATGCTGCATTTGGTGGGATGGTTTATTATTAACAAGCTCTGTATTGCAGCACCTTAGTAAATCCAATGGATTTGAATTCCAAGACAAATCTACAATCCCCCATGAAGTATTTCATCAGATCATAATCATCAGGAACCCCCCATTATCACCACAGCCATCAGTTTCCCTCCCTCTCCCAATCCCTTCAGACTGCTTCACCAAAGAACAACAAATATAACCCACACTGCATCTTGATCAGAGTGGGTTTTATAACATTAGTTAGTTTTATTAAACTGATTTAATAAATAGTTCAACGTGCAGAAAAACATGACTTGGCCTTGGTAAATAAGAGAAACTCAATTCACCTAGTCTGTCAGGTATACTACGTCCTTTCAAAGTAGCAGGTCTTGTCCAACACACAGAGCACCAGCCAGAGCTTCCCTCCATCAGATCTTATACTCAGAATACAACATCAACCACAAATAAGCAGTACTATGAAATCAGTTTATGCTAGCTCACATTAGGTAAAATAAAGAAGGGCAATATTCTTCTTCCTAACAAAATGTTGAGGCTCTGGAGCGAGTCCAGAGAAGAGCAACAAAGCTGGTGAAGGGGCTCGAGAACAGGCCTTATGAGGAATGGCTGAGAGAGCTGGGGTTGTTTAGCCTGGAGAAGAGGAGGCTGAGAGGAGACCTCATTGCTCTCTACAGCTACCTGAAAAGAGGCTGTAGAGAGGATGGAGCTGGCCTCTTCTCCCAAGTGACAGGGGACAGGACAAGAGGAAATGGCCTTAACCTCCACCAGGGGAGGTTCAGAGTAGATATCAGAAATTTTTCATGGAAAGGGTCATTAGGCACTGGGACAGGCTTCCCAGGGAGGTGGTTGATTCACCTTCCCTGGAGGTGTTTAAGGCACAGGTGGACGAGGTCCTGAGGGGCATGGTTTGATAGGAATGGTTGGACTTGATGATCCGGTGGGTCTCTTCCAACCTGGTTATTGTATGCTTCTTTGATTCTAAAAGTAGAGAATGACTTTCCAGCCCACAGACTAGCGCCAGTCTTCTTAGGCTCACTTCCTCCTTGTCAGCAGGAAAGACCTGGAGGGGGCAGAGGAAAAAATCCTCCCCGTATGCCATTCAAAGACATCATGCAAGTTTGTTAATATCTAGATTTATAGGCAGCATATGAAAGAATAATGACAGTGAGCTCTGAGTGCTTTTAAGAGCACTTATATCCAGAGCACATCAATAAGAAATGCCAAGTCTGATACCAAGAGCATATAACGATCTTGTCAGCAACACAAATTCACAAAACCCAAATAGTTTTCTTTAGGAAAATCAGCACCAGCCTTTCCCTCACAACTCTCCTGTATCTTTAGAGCGTAGCCCGGCATACCCTGGATAAGACTGCCTCCTGTACAGAAGGCCTTTTGAAGTAAAATAAAAAACTAGAGCATAACATTTTGTATGCATGTTTAATAATTTTTTTCTGCATTTTAAATATATATAGTCAACAATAACACACAACAATAACCCACCAGTACCCATCTGAAAAACAATCTATGCTTTGCACTTGCAATAGTGATTTTCCTTGATTTTTGTCTTAAGTAAATGGGAAGTCCTATCAAGGACAAAACAGATTTATCTGAATGGAAACCATCATTTGGTGTGGAATTACCTTCTCTCCCCCTTGTTTCTTTCTAAAGGAGAAAATGTAAAAATGACATTTCAGATCAAAAAACTCTAGAGATTAAAACAAAAAATAAAAAACCCTGAACATATCCTAGACCAACCCACAACTTTCATTGCAGCTTTTAACTGTATCCATTTCTACACAGCCAAATGGCACTGCAGATGCTGTCTCCACCACCCACATAATCAGCATGTCCCTTCCCAAGTCATTTTCTGCCTGCAGTGCTGCAGTTTTACACCTACACAGTACGTCTCCTCTGCCACGGGCAGGTAACATACAGTCACTATGCTGTGACTGTAACTGAGCAAGGTGAGCTGAAGGCAAGTTACATAGCACTGCCCTTGCCCACTTGTCTTACAAAAAAAGATAATGCACATCTTCACTGTTGTAGATGTTGCACTGATGATAATTTAAGGATGTGGGAGAGAAAATGGCTTTTGCTAAGTTAAATGGGGCAGGGGATACGGACCAGACCTGAGGGAGGGACATGTACCCAAAAACCTGTCCTTCTCCAGCTCCTATATTGCCAAAATCCACACCTGGTCTGCCAGAGGAGGACATCACCATCTGTTCACCAGGCCATGAAGCGCTTACATTTCTGATAGGCTGTATATAACAGAAGAAGCTGCAACACAAGAAGCCCTTTCCCTGGGTTAGAGGAAGAGTTGAAAAGCAAGAGAGAATTTTTCTCACAAGAAATTTTGATGGAAAATAACACCTTGCCAGACTTCTATAAAAAAATATTTTTGTACTGAAAAAGGAAACATTTTCACTGTGGTGGCCCGAAAAAAGGAACGGTTCCATATTTTCCAGTGTAACCATACATATTTCCTACGAAAACAGAAGTGTTTTATAAAACCTGTCTGTCTGATGAACTAAGTAATCTCTGGTAAAAAATTTACCATCTCAAACATTTGGAGAGACCATGCTCTAGCAGCTCTACTTAAGAAAGAGAAGAGTAACCTCACAGTACAGCCCTGAAAAGGAAGAAATCAGATTTAAAACCACTATCTCACAAGAATTAGCCAGGAGAGACTGAAACTAAAATACGCATTTACTTCTGAGGTCACAGGATACGGTATATGCTAACATAGTGGTATTCACTACCTTATGTTTGTGTGTACATACTTGTGCATCTGTGTACACATACATAAATATAGATATACACNCCTTCTCCAGCTCCTATATTGCCAAAATCCACACCTGGTCTGCCAGAGGAGGACATCACCATCTGTTCACCAGGCCATGAAGCGCTTACATTTCTGATAGGCTGTATATAACAGAAGAAGCTGCAACACAAGAAGCCCTTTCCCTGGGTTAGAGGAAGAGTTGAAAAGCAAGAGAGAATTTTTCTCACAAGAAATTTTGATGGAAAATAACACCTTGCCAGACTTCTATAAAAAAATATTTTTGTACTGAAAAAGGAAACATTTTCACTGTGGTGGCCCGAAAAAAGGAACGGTTCCATATTTTCCAGTGTAACCATACATATTTCCTACGAAAACAGAAGTGTTTTATAAAACCTGTCTGTCTGATGAACTAAGTAATCTCTGGTAAAAAATTTACCATCTCAAACATTTGGAGAGACCATGCTCTAGCAGCTCTACTTAAGAAAGAGAAGAGTAACCTCACAGTACAGCCCTGAAAAGGAAGAAATCAGATTTAAAACCACTATCTCACAAGAATTAGCCAGGAGAGACTGAAACTAAAATACGCATTTACTTCTGAGGTCACAGGATACGGTATATGCTAACATAGTGGTATTCACTACCTTATGTTTGTGTGTACATACTTGTGCATCTGTGTACACATACATAAATATAGATATACACACACACACACCAGCACTTATGCACCTGTGTAGATACATGTGTGTCTGTATATTTCATGGTACGTGCAGGCTAGGATTACAGCTGGTTCAAAAGGCAAAACTGTTTTAAGAAAATGATCTGAGGCAAAACATTTAAAACATCCATTTATTTTCCAGCCAATGTTGGGCTATATCTGAACCACAGCTTCCCTGACTGCAAGGAGCTGTGCTAACAAGCAAAGCTGTACCAACCTAAGCTAAATGCAGATTGTTTCACTCTATCTCCCTCTCTTACTCTTTACCATTTTATTTTTTTTGAAAAAGATTTAGGAGAAATTACAAAGGCTTGACAATAACCAGCCGCCAGCCCTCACTCCAGTAACACAGGCGATTGGGTCTGTAATGCACCATATGAATAAACATGCAAATAAGGGAAACATGTAGCAAATTGATGTTTCACAGCAGGAGCTTTTTCTCACAAAAGTCAGCATGTGCCAGTATAACGTAACACATTAGTGTAGCATAAGGTTTATTTTGAAGCATTTTAAGATCCTGAAAGGAAAAGTAGTCTCTGTGTAGAGTCTATTTACTATGACAATATAAAGCTATACTGGAAACCTTCTAAAATACACTTTAAAAACCAATGTTCCTCAGCTGATCTACAACATTGATTCCATCTCGTCACCCAGAATGCTGGGTTGTGTGTGTTTGAGAATGCCTATGTATGTGCTACAGCAGCAAGGGGGATGGGGGGGGGTGTGTGGTAAAATGAGACCCACACTACAAACAGCTGTGCAAGACTTACTTTCACTATGAAAAAAATTTTGTCCTTCAGATGTAATTCTCACTTTGATGACATATTTCCACTATGTTTTTAAACTGAAAAACCCAGTTGGTCACCAGTTATTTAAAATAAGAACACTAAAATCCCAGCCCAAAGTTTTGTTTTATCGAGGTGCACATGAAGTAGTACCGTGAATACAAAGCCCCGCTCTATCAAAGCTTATGGGAATTTCAGTACAGACTTACATAGAGCCCAAGTCTTTTCCTACTGCACCCAAATTACCCATTTTCTTTTTATTATTGTTCAGGTCCCTTTCCAACAGGAAAGGTTAACCTTGTAGTCAAGGCACGCTAGAAGTGGTCCTTGAAGAAGAGTGTATTTATTTCATGTTCAGGCACTTCTCTGCACTAACAAGGACTCGAGCTGCATCAGACTGAGGAGCTACAAAGCAACATTTGATCATCTCTTATCTTCCTGAAAACTCCTTCAAAATAAATAGATTGGAATGTTTTACAAAGCAACTGTCACACTACTGATCCCGCTAAAGAATGCCGTGCAAAATTAGCTTGTTCTTTTAAAACTGTAATTTAGCCATAAGCAAAAATGCTTAGATGCATTTGAGCTATTAAGCACAATGTGCAGTACTCTCAGTGCGTAGACCTGTTTAATTAAATTGGATTTCACTCATTGTCAGCTATACCCAGGGAAACATATATGAACGTAACAATGTCCATCTCTACCCAGGAACAGGAAAAGTGCATAATGTAACTTCTATTTAAATGTTACACTCTGACATTGGAAAGCATTTCTGAATCAGGACATTACAGTCACTAAAAACATGACAGTCAAACCAAACTATCGACCCTTATTCAGACAAAGATCCTGCCCTGATTAAAATTTCTGTTTATTTTCACTAAAAGCAGAAAAACCTTTAGCTGCTTTATACCACTGGGTAGACTTTAATTTGTGAAGTAGAGAGCAGTGCTTAAAAGAAAGACAATTTTTTCAAAGCACCTGAGATTTAAAGGATTTATGTCAATTCCCAACCCTCAAAAAATGGTGATTTTAAGAGTACATGAGATCCCATATCATTTAGTTTCTCTATCCTGTCTGCTTTGACAGGCAAACTTATGCCATAAACAATGTCCTTGTAAAGTGGGATTGTTTTGCATCCTTCATAATTAGTCCTTTTATTCCCTTATTTGCCAGCTTGACATTAGAGAATAACAATAATTTTCTATTATTGCATAGTGCTTTAAAAGCATTTAACACTTCCTCTTGGCTACTGAATAAGAGACTGCACTAATTAATTGCATTCCCTGTTTTATGTTTCATAAAAACTTTAGCAGAGATTTCAAAGGCACAAAAGGACATTTAAGCAGCCTACACTCCCTGGAAAACAGTCGCATGTGCCTTTAAATAACTCTTTGTAAAATAAATGGTCATAATTAAGTTAGAGATTTCTGGTTTAGGACTTGTGTCTAGTTACAGCTAGCACTCAAATTCTAAAGATACTCACTCCCTCAAATTTACTGGATTTAGATACACCAAAGTTGGTAAAATTCCCAACACATGAGTAAAGTTTTTCCGTAAATGAACAGATCCAGAATATCACAAAAATTATAATACAAAGCTAAAAAGCAATCAGGTTAATTACCTGATTAATCCATAAATACAGGAAAGTCATTTTCTAAAGTTCAAGAGTACAGATAGTAAAACTAAGAAAACCAGAACATAGCAAACAGACAAACCCCTCCAAAGATATCAGAGTTGCAAAATTAAGATGTGTTAAGGTACAGATTCCTTATGAATAAATATTTTCTCTAATGACAATAGGAATAACTTTTAGTGGGGGAAGAAAGGCTACCTGGGGAATGCTAAGCACGATGGCAACAGACTCTTATTTAACAAAATATGAAACTATCAATATCAACCAGCTGTAAATTAATACATTATAAAACAGATTTTGTTCATTTCACAATGTGTCAATGCAAGGAGGTAAAATAAAGGACAGACAATCTACTTGTGCTTCTTATCCTAGAAGTATATAAGATCTTATGTCAGCATCAATGCTTTTCATTCTTACATAAGTAGGACGTAGGATGCCTATTACTAGGACACCTACATAAATATTAAATTAGGACATTTATTCTTCTCAGTTATTACAGTTAAGTCACTGAAAAAAAATCCTTTAACTTCTACAAATCTAGCATTAATAAAACTCCAAATAAAGTAAAGCTACTGCATAAACGTATTATGCTTACAGAGGTACTATTTAAGTCCAAATAAATATTTTTCAAAGATTGTGCCATACTATAACCCTCATTTTGAGATTCCCATTCAAGGACAGGTCAAAACCATGGCTATAACAATGCAGCATCTGTACTGGACAGTGGCTGTAGTCCTGGTACACTGACTGTCAGACTGTCAGTATTTCCAATTAGTGCAGTTACCGTAACAAAAAAACTGTGTCTAAGCCATAGGAACTATTTAGTCCCATAAAAGTATAAAGCCTAAGCACTTTAAAAGAAAGACACAGTTTGTGCCTATTTCTGTTAGATAAACTGGGTTAAAACAGACAGCACAACGATAGACAGATGCTCAGTTAGATAAGAAAACACTGTAATGTGTGGGTAGACACCTGAGAGTCAGCTCATGGCACTGCTTTCAAGTCACCAGGTCAGAGATTCATTTCCCTCAAAGTGGGTTAGCCCAGCCCACTGAAAGCAAGGGGTTTCAAGAGACTGATAAACAGCCCTGGTCCATTTAGTACTCCTGCTCTTCCCAATAATCTGGCAGATGCTCCAGGCTCTACCTTCATTCTTTCACGTTTTTTCACATGGCCAAGATTCCATCCTCACTCTTTTCTGTTCATTTTTTTTTTAAAAATCAATAGACAAATAGTGTTCTGTGACTTACTACAAAGAATTATTAGATCTCATCATCTCATCAAGTCTTTTCTTGCAAGAAAATAGTCTCAGTGAAAGGATGGCCTTGTGTATTTGTTAAACTAAGTGTCATGTCAGTATGTCAGTAAATCCCTATTTTAGAAACAAGAGCACAGGATCACGCAGGAGAGCTAAGTGCAGTTTTTCAGAACTAAAACTAAAGCCTTTTGTAAGATGAGGAATAATAAACCTATCTAAGAAAATCACCCGATTCCCTACCTACCTCAACACACCATTACAAACTTCCACAGGAGAATTCACTATATCACAAACAGGTCCAGTGCTGAAAAGAACTTCCAAGCCAAGGAGCACTGAAACTCCATGAAAACTTGCTTGTTCTTCCAGCAGAACTAACAACCTTCCAGTCCTCTCAACCAGTTTCTTCTCTCTCTGGTTTGAAAACCAAGAAAGAAAGCAAAATCAAAGTCTTTAAAATACTTCCAAACCGACTTTATCATCTGCATCACCCGCATGAACAAGGAGCAACTCCGAGAAAGCCAAGAGAACTGTTCCACCTCCACTACACTGTACAGGAGAGCAAACTATGGCAGTTTCCCCTCGCATGTATGCATTGATAAATAAAACGTATGAAGGCTCAAACTGAAACACTGCATTGTTTGCCTTGAACAAGAGCCTAGTGTTACCAACTGGCCATTTTATAAACCTGGCTCCATTGTTTTGCGGAATCAAACCCTATAATTCTGTTAAGGGTTATAAAGCAGGTATGTGTTTATTTGCCAGCATCCAGGGTCTTCAAGGTCTTTACTAGCAGACAGTGCATATTTCAGTAAGCTAAGCTGTCCAAGTTTTCCTAATGTTTCTGCAGTTTTTCTAACGGACTAATATGCCTGCACATCACCATACTCAGTTTGCTCTGTCTCAGACTCACCCACTCTCTATATGCACGGCCTCCATTTCAGGTCTTTACAAGAACTTTTGGGCTACAGATAAGAAATAGTGCCCAGGGAATGTACCAAAGCAGCACAGGCGGGCCTGACACAAGGGTCTTGGCTCTCAGAAGCTCCTGGCAGCTGCCCCCTGTGCACAATCTGGTCAATACCTAAAAAAGCACAGTATCCTACTGAACTGGCAAAAACAGCTTTTCCTTTTTGAACCACACTGTTTCCATTCAAGTGATAAGCAACTGTTTAGGAATTCAACCAGTTTGAACAAGTCTAGATGTGGTTAAACTCTTAGTGCAAAACCAAAGGTCACCAAGTCAGACTGCAGTGTGACAGACTGGGGAGAGTGAGCTGCCAGCACCCTGTTCCCAGGTGGAACACCCTACCTCTGCATTTTGCACCATACTCTTCCTTGTATCAATTCTGGCAACAGACTGCAAAGCGTATCTCCTTTAAAGAGTCTCTCATGTAGAAGAGAAGATGGTTGGGTAAATACCTCAGCTGAAGTACTGGATTATTTGTCACTCAGCACAGCTGTGCAATCTTAAAGGCAAGACCTGTTCCAGGATTTTATCCTTTATCATAGTAAGACTCTGCCCATGACACAACTTAATTTGCCCATGACACAGCTTAAGTGTGCACACTAGGATGAAGTCTATATTAATAAAATTTGCAATGACACCTCAGTCAGGAAATATGCTTATTATAGACAAACTTACCATAACTAGTTAAGATTTAGCTTTGCCAAACTCAACGAAACAAAATGAGCTAAAAAGAAAAACAAAACACAGTATCTTTATGCTGGTATAGGAATGTTTATGACAGGGCTTTCATCAGTATAAGAAAATAAAGAAAGAGTTCAAGATCCCCATGTTCTCCTACCTTCCGTGCAACAGAAGTACTAAGTGCTGACCTGGGCTGAGTAAAGTACAGTTCTTGACCTGAAATGTTCACAAATTACATTAAGAATTACAGAAGTTAAAATAAAGTGTTGCCTTTACTCCAGTTCTGGGAAAAAGGCCACAGATAAAGTGAATTGGCCAAGGTGAAGCCAAAACTCTGTAGATGAAATGAAAACAAGGCTATCTATTCAGCTTGCTCTGGTATTGATCTGCAAGACCTACCTTCTCCATACTGTCAGACTGCAATCTCAAATGGCATACAATTTTAGCTTTGCACCTTTTATTTTAGGAAGGTTCCTCTTTTACAAAGAGGAATTCATGACATCCATTCACAGTGAATAAAAAAGTCTGAAGAAGAGGAAATATATAATCATCTCAGCAAATGATGAATCACTTGCAAAACATTCTTCCCCTTTACTACTTTATTCAGAAAGACAAATGTCCTAGAAATCAAAACAGCATTACCATGCACATTCATGCTAATGCCAATGTGTTTGACTCTGGCATACAGCCTTGCACTCGGCAATGTTAACAACCCATTGTGAACCGTGACAAGAAATAGATGGTTCTCAAAGACATGACAAGACTATGAACAAGAGAATCTACCAGACATGGTTACCCTGGATCCGGTCTGCAGGGTAATCATCTTATTTAAAGAGCAAAGACTTTTACAAGCCATAACTAGGTGCAAGGTGTCCCACGCATCAAATAAATATCCCAGACAGGTCTGAGTTTTCAAAGGAAATTTCATGTAACATGCCTTTTCAGGATTTCAAGACCAGCATGTCATCTATGGATGTGGTTTCCATCGGTGATGGCTGTGATTAGCACATTCTAATAGGCTATAAATTCTTCTCTCAGGTCAGAGATCAACTGCTATGATTGCCTCCAGACTGGGGAAAAGCTGCAGCACACAGCAGTTGCAGACTAATATCCAGGACACTATCTCGCTATCACAAACAACTCCCCATCTCATGTAATACCTAACAAAGTTAAGGCATACACCCACTCTGCCATAGCATTTTTCAGACTGCCTCGATAGTAAAATATGTCTCAAACTTGCCAATTCTCATGCCAGTACTTCTCCCACACACTTAGAAAGTTAAAAGAAACACACCAAGCTCTTGAAACAAAATTAGCTGGTGTCCCAGTCCTACTGATGCCTTGCAAACACTGTTTTCCACATACAGTCCCAATCACAAGGTGCTGAAGTCAAAGTCCACATTCCTGTAAACATTCTGAATCTGACAATTTAGCATTCTCCCCTTCCTCAGATGAGCATCTGCAACACTGCTTTGTCTTGTAGTGGTATGCTGTAAGACATGATGATGCAAAACCACAAAACAGACTAACGCTCCTGTCAGAAATGGTTGGGATCAGGACACACTAAGTACGGTGTGCTTCTCCTCAGATTTCTGTTTCCCAAACATAACGCCAGCCCAGTTAGAGTAGGATGCCTGGGAGGCTTCATTCATTTACTTCTAACATTTTTATCTGCCAAGGTATTTTCAAGATATTTCTTTCTTGAGTGTCCTGAAACGAATACATCAAAATATAAGGATTTTTCTTGAATTTGAGGTCTGCTTCAAAAACACCACTGAGGTCAACACGAGTCTTTGTAAAGCTCTAGCTTGAGCCTTTAGGAAAAGCAGGAAAAGAAAACTTAACACTTGCAAACAACTTAGCAAACAAACTTGTGACTGTCCTTTGCTACACATTGCTGGGACATCACTATCATGACACTTACGAAAAATTCCTCACATCGGATCACATAATTACCTAGCAATAGAAGACACTTAGCAAATGGTGTATCTTATTCTTTCAACTTCTTTTTTGGATTTGAAGAACTCAGCTGATGCTTCACGGAATATTTTTCTATGATATTGGGCAGTTGAGTGGTAAAAAGGACTCTTCCCATACACCCTTCATGGCTGCTGCACCAGGATTCCAAAAGGCTTTCAGGAGTAATCCCTGGCCACAGGCCAAAATACAGAATAACTGATGTCTGCACTTACTAAAACTTACTCCCTCCACAGTGGATCCATAATGACCAAACCGCCTATGCAATGGCATCCCCTGGTCCTTATATGGATCCTCTCAAACCTTGTGACAAGCTTAGCTTCTATGTGCTCCCCTCCCTTTCAGCAAAACATACAAAATTGGCTGAAAGCTGGGTCACAGACCGCCTATAAAATACCTGCTGCAGATGAGTGCAATTGGATGGTACAACATTAGAGCAACAATGTGGTTCCACTAGCCTGGAAACAAACACTTGCATTTGCCTCTTTTTTGGATATTGCCAACCAAAGTAAGAATAAATGCTTATATAAAGCCCTATTTTTCTTTTTAAAAAATTACAAATCAATTACAGAAATGAGTTACAGCTATTTAACTGCAATCAATTCCTAATGTTTGCATTCAAACCAATAATATATACCAACAGGAATATTCTCACCTATAACAAATGTAAAGCATGCTTTAAATACTTCAGATGTATTTTTATTTCAAAAGGCTGCAATAGTCAATACACACAATGATGAAACAAATTATTATAACATACTACTTGAAAAACATTTCCTTAGAGCCTCATTAACTCAATATTAAACCAAATTAAGATATTACAAGTATATCTACAGGGTAGAAATTAATGACATTTTTGCATTGTAGTCACACTATAAAATTATGCAGTTTGGCCCAACTGCCACCTTTATCTGCAATAAAATTGTCACGGAAATCAATGAAAGGTCTCAGACAAGGTCTACAGCTTTAGGGGCATGACTTTGTAGGGATGCTTAGGGAAGTCAACTGGCATTAGTTTAACACATGATCTAAAAAAGATTAGTTAAACTCTATGTGGATGCTTTCCTTCAGAATTAAAATGACTTTAATATGATTTTGTTACTTAACTTTGGAAGTAAAGTAAACTAAATTGAATTACGTCACTTAAATGGTGAAGAAAAGCTTCCACAGAGTTTTGATGCAGTGCAACAAGCTGCTTTAAAAATAAACTCATATTAGTTCTCCCATGTGTCCATTCATTCACAAATCCTTTAGGAAGGCTATAGTTTTAAAATTATTAACCTGATAAAATGAATTTTCACTTTATCAAATTACACAATTCCACTTGCTAGTGCAAAGAAATCACTAAATATTAAAGTAAGCACCCTGGAAAAGTCAGAGGAAATGGAATATTTTTGCCTGTGGTACTTCAATAAGTGATACTAAAGGATATAAAAGCACTCATCTCTTTATAATTTGTTGAGTGACATGCAGTACAGCATTTTTAGGAGATGGGGAAAGGGGTTTGAATTACCCTTTGGTTTTATAAGTTCATTATCAGAAAGCATTTTCCATAACTGCTAAGACAAAGCACATTTCCAAATATAACACAACCTCCACCATTTTATATAACCCTCCACACAAGCTAATTCAGAAATCCAAATAACAATCATTAAATCATTCTCAAACAGCTCAGAGAAAAAGACAAGTCAGTTAAGTAAGGCTGAAAGGATGATTTGACACGAGTACTGGGCCAGTAGATACTGCATTTTTAACTCCTATTGACAAAAAAACAAGGGAAGATGAATTCAGGATGAACACTAAAGTAATCTCTTAACACTCAAAAATTCTTGCTCACTTTTTTTCCTAAGTAGTTTTAAACCTCAATCAAATACTTTCCCTTCTGTCCCATTTGCACAGAAAGTCTGCAGACATCATTATGCTAAAGGTGGAGAGACCTCTCAGTAGAGATATAGAAAACAACATGTCTTTACAGAACAGATTTTAAACATTCAGGGCTTAATATATGCATTTTTATACTGCCTTATTACAACACATGCATCTGTCAGTCTCCAACTGTATCAGAATGCGTCACGTGTTTTAGAAACATTCACGTTTCTTATCAGAGATGAGCTGGTAATGATAAAGCACCCTCAGCCAGCCCTCATGCTCTTGAACAAGCAAGAAACAATTTCTATCAGGGCATCCAGCTCTCAGCAGAACATGACCAGATCCGTAATTACCACGATGAATAAAATCTTGTAGTTACATGCCCATGTATCATCAATAGATGGGGCACAACAGCACATAATTAGGTACAACACGGAAGTCTGCATTTTCTTTAAAATTTCCCATAACATAAAATATCCCTATACTCAAAAGTAAGCTCAGATAGATCTGTGAGCTATTTTCAGTGCTTCAACAACTGCCCTCTGGAGTCTGATAGAACTTAGCAGTGTTTATAACAAATAAACTAAAACTAGTGGCCTTAAAAATATTATAACACCCAAAATAACAGTAAAACCAAAATCTGATGTTTGCAAGCTTGTTTTCTGCAGATCTTCCTGGCTCACTGAATCAAGAACCGGGGGCAGTTTTAGCTTTACAGCACATTTTCAGACTGAACATTTAGGAAGTGGTGAATGCATTCTTAATTACAAGATGTTTGAAGTAGGTATCAAGATCAAAATGAAAGAAATTTTACATTAAAAGGGAGAGAGTTGGTCTAAAGCTGCTATGAACCCAAGAGTTGGGTTTGAGTTGACAGGGAAAAAATGATACAGAGCTTTAAGATCAGATTGTAGTTTTAGAAATGAAGCAAGCAAGCTAGATAAGCAGCAGCACATAATTGAGTACTTACACAGCTGTAAAACATCTACCAGGAGAATTGTGAGTACATGTATTTGGAATAATGGTAGTGGAAATCACCTCCACTTGATCCTGTACAACAATTTACTTTATTGCCTGGCTGCTCTTGGTTCCTACAAGAACACCAGGAAAGGTTCATTGATTTAAGCCATGTGTGCCTTCCTAAATTAACAATTCAGACTGCCAGTTTGTTCAAAGTAAGAAAAAAATTTACCAGTAAGACTGTTAAAGCTTAACAGAAGAAAATATTTAATTAAAACCTAAAATGGAGGAATCTTCTGCTTAAAAGCCTGGAAACTGAATTGTTCTCACCTGAGTGCGCTGTAGTCTGGTACTGGGAAGAATAACTCTACTACCTTGCTTGCTACTGCACTGTGCACAGAAAGATGGGTGCTGGTCAGGTCTGCCAAGAAGCTGGTTTCACAAAAAGCTCCTCCAGGAAAACAGAGTGTTCAATGCAGCTCTATTAACAGGCTGACCAACTCTTTCATGAATTAATTAGTCCTGGATTATGAGCAGCCTTATGACACCAAGTTGAGTGATGCAGTCGCCACACCAGAAGGACAGGTGTCATCCAGGAAGACCTGGACCAGCTGGAGAAGTGGACCTGTGTGAATCTCAAGAGGTTCAACAAGTTCAAGTGCAAGGTCCTACACCTGGGTCAGGTCAATTCCCTATTTCAATCCAGGATGGGAGAGGATGTGATTGAGAGCAGCCCTGCAGAGAAGGACTTGGGGGTGCTAACTGATGAGAAACTCAACACAAGCTCGCAATGCATGCTCACAGCCCAAAAGGTCAACTCAATCCTTGGCTGCATCAAAAGAAGTGTAGACAGCAGGTCAAGGGAGGTGATTCTGCCCCTATACTCAGCTCTTGTGAGACCCCACCTAGAATACTCTGTCCAGTTCTGGAATCCCCAACATAAGAAGGTTATGGACCCACTGGAACAGGTCCAGAGGAGCCTACAAAGATGATGAGAGGGCCGCAACACCTCTGGTATGAGGACAGGCTTAGAGAATTGGGGTTGTTCAGCCTGGAAAAGAGAAGGCTCCAAGGAGACCTTATAGCAACATTCCAGTACATGACAGGGGCCTACAAGAAAGCTGGGGAGGGACATTCTACAGGGGCATGTAGTGATAGGGCAAGTGGAAATGTCTTTAAGTTGGAAGAGGAAAGATTTAGATTAGATATTAGGAACAAATTCTTCATGATGAGGGGGATAAGGCACTAGCTGCCCAGGGGAATTGTTGACGCTCCTTCCCTGGTTCAAGGCCAGGTTGGATGGGGCCTTGAGCAGCCTGGTCTAGTGGAAAGTGTCCTTGGCCATGGCAGGGGGTTGGAACTAGATGATCTTTACAGTCCCTTACAACTCAAACCATTCTATGAGCTTTTTAATACTTTATTATATTTGTTTATTAGACAAAAAAATTTCAACTTGGCCAGGTTTAAATTTGTAATTGCCTTAGTAATTATTTAATCATCACTGCTGCATTTAGTACTGTGCAGCTATACAAAGTATTTTATAGAAGCTGGTGGTAACTTTTAATACAGTGATGAAAATGAAATGGGTATCACAGGAGACAAAGAAGGACCCGCTGACACCTACTATATCCTCTGCTTTCTACTCAGAGCACCTTCAGCAAGCACTGGTAATAAACATTACTAGTTATTAGTACCACAGTCAGCCACAGGGATCAGAATGACCACCCCACACCTACTCCTTTCTGCCCTACTAGCCTTGCAAAAGGTATCTGTGAAAAATGCAAGCACACACATGAGCAACTTCAGTCTTAGCCACTTACAACAAAGTGGTAGAAATTCTTAAACGCTGAATACACTCTGTTCTGAAGCAACTACAGATGGAGGCAAATCCCCTTAGCTTTCCTGGGAAGATGAGAATGCTTCAGAATAAGCTTGCCTGCAAACTCCCTAGTACAGTCATAACCAAAATTATAGTGAGTTTTCCCAATCAAACTTTATTCCCTCCTTCCCTTTGTCACTTGTTCCCAGTATCTGCCACAACTAGGATGCATTCCTTGTTGCATCCTGCTCCCCTTCTACCTCCTTGTTGGCTCAACAGAAGGAGAAGGAAGACCTGCCACTCTACACATTTGATACGTAGCTCCAAGATGCTCCAAGGGCAATTCTGAAATTCCTTTTCCTACAGTCACCTTCTCTTCACAGCCCCAAATCCAAGAGGAGGAAACATATGTTGGCGTAGAGAGCAAATGCTGAGATATATCCCTGCAATCTCAAGGAAGCAGGTGGTTCCTCACAGATCACTGCCAGGTCTCAACTCTGAGCAGTCCATGGCCTGGGCGTGGCAGAGGTATAATCAGTCTTTAAATATCCTTTTCTCCTCCACACTTTTGAGCACACATACAGAAAGACCCCTGTTCCACAATGTCTGGTGACACGACAGTAGCAAAGAGATTAAAGACACACAGATTTCCTGTTTTCATTGTTTAGTACACTTTGGCAGCTATTTGCTCAAAAACAACTGATTCAGGTCATTAGTCAAATCAACAGAGGGCTGGATAGCAATCTGTTCTAACTCTGCTGGCAACTGATAGCTGTCTCCATCTCTGAATTTGTGTAGCCCTGGTTAGTTTTAATCAGCTGCAGAACCATTAAGCCATCCTTCTTGTTCTCCAAATGAAGAAGACAAATTTTGGCAATTAAATCTCTGATACGAATAGCTGTACCGGCTCAGTCAGGGAGCCCTTACTGAGAAGACTCCATGCCTATCACTCAGAACTGACTGTTTCTTTCAGCATTACTGCCAGCTAGCTTTTGAAAAAATGAATGCCAAAGGGCAGTAAATACAGGCAAGTGGACATCCAGATATGGTAAAATCTTGAGGATTTTGAACACAGTTCAAAAATTATCCCTTTGCCAACAGAAAAACAAATCTCAAGTTTAGGCCAGAAAATTAAGACAAGAGCTCTGTTTTATATAATTTAGAAACAGTATGAGCCTGTCAGTCTCAACAGAACACACCTTAAAAGAAACAAATTAATGAACTGTTATAAACTACTAGTAACAAAGACTAAAATTAAAAAAAAAACCAAAAAAATCAAACTATCACATTATTCCACCTTACCAAGCATGCGCTACTGCAGGACTGTGTCCAAATAGCTCTTCTATTTCCAAATACATGAGACATGCAAGCTATAAATAAACAAGTTCAAGATGTGCATCAATATCACAGACACTACCCACTCACTCTGCTGTCCTTCACTCACTATAACCCATTTCTGATGTTGTCTTTACTTCCTTCCTCTTTGTAGGCATTAGGAGATTGAAGGAAAATGATGTAGCCTGTCAAACATCATCAGGTACATCAACACTTGTCATTTGTTCACTTCAGATTGTTTCCCACCCTAGACTTCTTGTACTCAAGCATTGCCTCCAGCCAGCATCAGCTCATACATCACTCCATAAGATGACAACTGCCTAGATCTTGTGTTAAGATACTAGTTGCTCCTCAGAAAATATTACATACATGCTTGAGCATTTTAATTATTATCTAAGCAATAAAGTGAAGGCAGGAATATCAAATGTTATCAAATGTTCAGCATCTATGCATGTGAAGCTTCACTTCAGCCAATGAGGTTCTTCCAGAAGTCAGATTATTTCATGTACATGTTAATTGGTCTTACTGTATCCTGACCATAAGAAAGAAACCTTCTGCTTTGAAAAGTTGTTTTTGTGTGTAAAAATCTAGGAACATTTCATGTAAAGTATCACTGTCTGGAAGTTACACAGGGAGAACAGCTATAATGGAGACCCCCTACCCCTACAATGCAGCCAGAAGGTTGAATTTTAAGTACACTTTGCTCATTAACAGTCATTTGAAGAAACTATCCATCCTGTAATTTGAAAGTTTACACCATTGATGTTGAATTCCATAAAACGAAAGCAAGCCAAATTCACTGAGGAGAGAGTTTGGAATGACTTACAAGGGTTTGGCTCCTGGTATTTTCAGCACATAAACCTATAAGGTGGGAGTTCTGAGGTACTTAGAGTTTTTAGTAGTGGGTGCAGTGGGTGGCAGAGCCCATAGCTGCAAGTAGCTCTTTATTGCCAAGCCAAAGAACCACGTGGTTTCTGAAGATTACGACATGTTTTCATTCAGAAGAGTGGGCAGACAGTTCTACAGACAGTAGCAGTACACTTCAGCAAATGAAGACACTACTTACAAATTTATCAAGTTTGTCATGAAAAGTCATGTTGTTTTCCAGAAGCCCAAAAGGACTTCACCAGACCTGTTAAAGAACTCAGTAGAAGAATACCAAACAGACTTGAGGTCAATAAAAAAGTAAACGAAACCCAAGATGGTCTAGAGGCCACATCTAAAGTAACAAGGTAAACTTCAACCCATCTCCAACCACTGCTGAAGTTACTTATCAGTAATCCCAGTAGAGTCTGGAGCTTTCTAGCTGTACCAACAACGTACTTAAAAAATTTGATAGTGGAGCTAGCATTGGACAGCCTTGTAAATCTGCTGGCTTCATATCTTACTAAAAAAGTTCTGCTTCTAAGCCAGGGTCTCCAAAAATAGTAGCATTTTATCTCAAAATGTTAAACTGCAGTCTTACATCCATATAAACTCAGGATCCATACTTCATTTTATTCCTTCAGTGACTGTTTTTGTGTTTGCAGCATCTGTGAAAAACAGTAACAAAGGTTTAACACAAAGGTTTAACACAATAACATTTTCACTGTTAAATGAGAAACCTCACTATAAGAATCCTGTATGGTTTTGAATGCTTAAGTTTGCACTAATAAGTTGCATTAACACTAGGGTGAGGTAGGGGGTTGATTTTATAATGTATTATCCTCTCACCCTCAAAACTTCACAGCTCTTAAGACATCTCACTACAAATCCTCAGATGCAAGAGAATAGGCAGTGCTCTAGAAACAAATCTGGTTTTTTTTTTGTTACTAGTGTCATAGCAAACATTGATGTAGACTAAATATACATTTCCCATGGTGGAAGGAGACAATGAACTCTGAATTTGACCCCTTACAATTTTCCTTCCTTTATCTTCCTCTGCAGTGAAGCTAGTACACAGAGCCACAAGTAAAATACACTTAGTAACTGAATGGCAGAAGCTGCCTAGTTTCAGAATTATTTTCTACCTGTCTCGGCAACAGTAGCAGGAACATTTTTTTTTTGCCTCTGGCTACCCCATTGAAAGCCCAAATTCAGTCATACATGAGTGCTGGAGATGCTTTCAGTAGTAAAAAATAAATTGGCAGATCCACTCAGGTGGCTTTCATCAGAAAAACAATAATAAAAGGTATTTACTTGCAACAGATAAAATTTAATTTTTTATCAGGGTATATGAAAGACAACGGTCCTATGTTTTAATCAATCTCAATATCCACATATCTGGAGAGGTCAGAAATGCCCTATTTCAGTAGCTGTGAATACATTCATCAAGATGTTGTCTCTGTTTGCATGGAGTATACTTTTGAAGGATGACTCCAGTCCCTTTTCTAACAAACGTAACCAATTTAACCTTCAGAGAACTTTCTTAGAAAAATAAGTAGGCTGCACAAATTCTGCCCTAAGCTGATAACTCCATATACCTTCCATTTTCATGGCATCCATACCTGCTTCAGCCCTGTACTATAATTGATTGAATTACAAGTTAAAGGTTACACTTGCTAACATTAATTCCTTTCCATGCTGCTTCTGGAAGAAACATCACAACATCCAAGATATTTACCCACCAAACCTAGCTAGTACTCACACCTGCTTTGCTGCAAGTGACAGTTAGTCAGCCCCAGCTGTGTACTGCAGTTACAAATGAAACATCCAGCTTGTCTTGACTGAGCCACCACAATGTCATATATGGGGGTTTATGTGTTTACAGGTAACCAATAATGGGATGTTGGGATGCCTGGAGTAGCCTCACTGGTGGAAAGTGTAAAGACAGCAAAGATGAAAAACCTGTAGGAACACCATATAGAGTTTTAAAAGAAGAGCTAAGAATTAGAAAATGCAGACACCAGCTTTAATAATGACATTTGTTGACATAACAGACATGAAAGAAAAGCATTAAATGTGAGCTTCCCCATGCTAAAAGCAACTATCAAAGTTATAAATGAGAGGTAAGGACAATATCCTTCTCTGCAATACATGAGGAGAGGTTCTCCTGTTACACCACCATACACAAACATGTGAATACAGCATTGCTCAATGCACCAATCATATTTCATAGAGGAAATTTAAGAATTGTAACTCCCCCAACGAATTTAACTCATTATTTAAAGTTAAAAAACCCAGCAACTGTTGTGAAGAGTACATGCAACTAGACTCTTCTGGAGTTCTCTATATTCATATAATTACAGCCATTAAATGGTAATTCCTCTAAAATGAACATCAAGCAATTAAAAATCCTCTACCCTGGCTTACAGCAGAAGCTGCACAACCCAGCAGGACTGGTTGTGTGATCTATGGCCTTGCCTGAGAACAGAGGCTGAACAGGCCAAGAGGAGGTCCCAGAGCTTGGTCAGTCACTGGAATGACATGAAGGATGTTGCCAGCCACAAGCAAAAAGCAAAACCTGGTTGAAGCCACGGGATTAAGATTATACTCTCCTCCATTCATTTGCCAAACCAAACCCAAGTTGATGGTGCCCCGATGTACAGCCTTTTAATGGTGCTCACACGAATCATAGGGGAGAGAACTGATTGGCAGTCACATCACTGAAGGCCAATATTCATGTGCTACAGGACTTGCACAGCTACAGGCTAAATCCATTTGAAAGCATGGAAAATCTTGTATTTCATTAATCCATGAGGCAGCATGGGTTCTAGAATTAGTCACTGTGTTATCTCAGTTTTCAAAGCAGCTAAAAAACTCAAAAGAAACATCACAAGGATGTGTTACAGGCATTTTTTTCTTCCCTATTAAACTGCTGTAAGTACAGAGGAATATTTTTCCCTAAGTATTTACTTATCACGCCGTTTTCCTCATTTGAGGTAGTTCTTATTTTCATTTCAATGTAACGTTCCTGTATTCATCTAAATGTAATAGATATATTGTTTACTCTGTGAAGTTAAATATTTTATCAAATACATCAAATGCTGGACTAAGTGGGTCAAAATAAATTGGAGACAGCTTGCATTCTCTTTATTGCTACTATTATGATCTCCAAATGATAGCACAATCTCTCATTGCAAAATGCAATGGAGAGTTTTCCCAGCTAGCTGGAGGAATAAAAACAAACCTGAGTCTTCTCATTACTGCACCCAGACAATTTGATTTAATCCTAATTCATTCTCTCAGGGGCTCCACTACAATATCACATATGTCTTTAGAATTTGTCTTCTACCTGTATGGCAGACGGCTGTTCATTCCAATAAATGCAACTTTAATTGTGTCTGTTGGATATAAAAAGCAGTTTTCACAGAAATAAACAATTACTCAAGTCAGCTTCTCACAAACCAACTCTGGTCTTGTATTTTTTGCTCTTGAAGCAAGTCCATACCTAACACTACTCTTACAAGGCCCCTAACATTGATCTGAAAACAATGCCTTTAATCAAACTGGACATTTTAATAATTCATGTCATTGACAAATTCATTTTTGTCTGACAAATGCTTTCCACAGCAAGTATGCAAGAAAGCCTTGCACGTGCAAGCTACAGAATTTAAAGAACAAAGTACATTTTAAAAATGTGATTTTACGCTGTCCTTGCAGCTGCAGCTGCTGTGTAAAAAAGGAAAGGAAAAATGTGTCTCCTGTCAAATCAGGTCAATATTGCATGTATTTAACACACTTTAAAGAGGTATCCAATATTCTCCTCAGTTGTCAATTTGTCTCAACCACAATTCTAGATTAATGGTTAATACACTAGTTATCTCTTGAGCTATGCAGAATGTGACCATTATTATGTACCTAAGTGAGTGACATGTATCAGATAATAGGAAGTGGAAAGACTATGAAATCAATTTTCCCTAACTGGAACATGGACATCAGAGAAAGACTTGCCCAGTGAGTCTGTTTGTAAATAAACTAGAACAGTCCAATATTTTTAATTAACCAGAGATCAGAAGTGCCATGAGCTAATAGAAATGCCTCTGGCAGTGGTTTATTCAATCACATTTCAAAAATATTTTGAAATTCATCTTTGATGATCACTTACTACCAGTGCCTTCTGAAACCCTTTGTGCAGTCAACCATACAGAAAAATTCATGCTGACTTTACATAAAAATGAAAGTTTTTATTGAACAGTTCAGCTTTTGTTAATTGTATGATATTCCTCAGCTGGGAGAGTTGGCAGACTGATTGCTGCTTGTCAATTTAGCCAATGGCAAACAGATAGAACCACTGAGGTCTAGGCTACCAGCATAAATCATTCTTTTTAAAATGTCCCCCTAAGACCTGTATGCACACTACTTTAGCAAGAGAATGCATGTCTTTTGTGGACTGGCTATAGGGGTAAGTGATTTAGATAACGTCACAGAATGATGTTTTAAGTTGTCAGCATCAAGAAGGAGAAGAAAATGAACACATTTCAGTGTATAAAACCATTCACATTAAAATGTGTAACTAGTATGAAAGCCTAACAAACTTTAAGGTCTGCAAGTTGCAAACTTTTTCCAGTGATGTTGAAACCTAGTGAGTACAGCAGACATTCTCAAATAACATTTCATATTAGTCCATAGATGGAGCTTATACTGGCTGAGATGAGCATTACTTCTCAGAATGATGCAAACACAGAATGAATATCCAACACACTATCAGGAAGCTTCTATTTACATGGAAGCAGTCCTGTATTTGTGCAATTTAGCAGTTTCCTTCCTTTTGAAACTCATACTTTCAAACCAGAAAGGACCCATAAAGATCATTAAGTCCAAATCTTTGCAAGACTACCTGACACTAAACCATATGACTACGAGCATGGTTCAGGTGTTCCTTGAACTCTGACAGGCTTGGTGCCATGACCAGTACCCTGAGGAACATGCTACAGTAACCAATCACCCTTTGGAAACTATCAGACAAATAAATAATCTGATAAGGACACACCATGTCATTGAAGCAACTCTACTTAAACACTGGATGCCTAGAAGTATGAGTTCAGGTGCAGTGAATAAACTCAGTGGGTTTCCCTTTTCTGAACCAGACAGCAGGGCAGAAATCAGCTTCAGAAGGTCAAAGCTTCATTGAATGTGACACTGGGCAGCGTCAAGCCCTGGCTCTGAGGCTCTAAACCCTGCACAGGTACAGCTGCTTCCTGCAGAAGCAGCAGGAAAGTTACTGAGTCAAAGGAACAAATAGTATAACAGTAAGTCGCAGGAACTTGGTTATTTTCACCGATAACAGAAAGCACTAGGCACAAATCCAGTATTATTAGCTTCAAATGGAGTGACTCCTGTGCTTACAACTAGATTAGGTTAGGCTTTAATCCAGTTCTGGGTACATTTCTGGACTAGATCTGTCACCAGTCCACATCCAGAATGTCATTTAAGACACTTCTAGAGTGAGGCACTGATGATATCCAGGACCCATGAGCAATATGGGTGCTCTGAACATCTTACAGGAACAAGCAAAACCTAACTCAAGTAAATCCATACAAAACAAGCTACACACATATAACTGGTATCTCAGAAATTATCTTTTACCTCATCCCCCTGAAAGCAATAATGGGACACCAAATTTGCAAAACTTAAGTCCTTCCTTTGGGTGTCAGACTCATCTAGAACTGATATCAGAGAAGTGGATTCACTAACCCCATTTATGCAAAGACTCTGTGTTACTAACATTAAAATTCTATATGAAGGGGAAGGATTACACACTGCATCCAGAAAACAATGACTTGTGTTCTTTGAGATGCTTTTGCTAAAAACAGAAAACTAAACTAACAGCACGAAAGTGTCAGACAGGCTGGGGAACACAAGAAACAGGGGGAGGGTCAAAACAAAAAAAATTGATTTCTAAAGATAAAATAGCTGCATTTAAAAGGCCAAGACTGATCTGTGTCCCAAGTGAAAGAATAGCTGCTAGAACTTACAACATGGACTGAAACTCAAATGCAGACTGGCCTAAAGAGTATCTGTGACAGAGTCAAGAGATAGAAACTGGTCAGTCGAGATGCACAGTCATCTCCTACATTGCCAGCAGTCATGATGATACTCTCCCATCTCTTCCTGATTCTTCCTTTCTCCTCTACATTGTCACGTAGACTGTTTACAGGAAAAAAAAAATCAGAAAGTGCTTACTGTTGAAGAAGTAATACCATTTTCAGTTACTGTAAATAACTGAAATTATTTTCAGTTACAACAGACAAGTTATTTCATTCTGCCAAAAGCATCTAACTTCTAATTAAGAGTGAAGGAGAAGCACTTCAACTTGTTATTACAAAGCAAAAATTCCAACACATGCATTTTGATGCTACTGCTCCAACTGACATCAGCTTGCAGAACCCACTGTTCTTACAGCCAAAGAAACATGCCCTCCCATTCCCAAAGCTCCTCAGATATGGGAGTTTCTTTTCTGACATAACCGGCATCTCGCTCAACACATAATCCTGGTCCCTGCAGTTTCCCAAAGGAAGTTAATATCCTACCTGGCTTTCCTCCCTAAAAGCAATTTCTTTTAGGTATGAACATATGCATCACATGAGATCGTTCAACAGAGCAAGAACTAGTGGAAGAGGTTGTAGCTACTCTGGCCATCCCCACGAAGGTTGGTGAAAATTAACACAAGGAGATCAGTCTGTCTGTGCATCTTCTGTGTCAAATGAGAACTGCCATTATCAAAACACTTCTAGAATCTGGAAATACTCAAGCAACAACGTTGATGCACCATATAAAACCAGACAGATGACTATGCGCAGCCAGTGGCTTGCTTCCCACATAAGTCTGCTCAGGATTTCTATTAGCTTGCCTTTTCCTCAAAAGAAAAAGTTTTAATGAGAAGTTAGAATGCTAATATTGAAAGTAACTTGTGCAAAATGTTGAGGATTTGACTTCATCACTAAATAATTGTTTTTACTTAAATAAAGTAGACCTCTTAATTTTTGTACCTTTATTACTGTGAGTATTAATTATGTCTTTGAAAGCACACATGTGGATAAATGAGATTCTGGTTGCTGGCAAAGGAAATTGCTTATTTAAACTTTCACAGAGCCACAGGTCATTTATTTCCTTGAATTTCCTTCTAACCTAAATCATAGAATCACCAGGTTGGAAAAGACCGAACAGATCATTGAGTCCAACCGTTCCTATCAAACACTAAACCACATCCCTCAGGACCTCATCTACCCCTGCCTTAAACACTTCCAGGGAAGGTGAATCAACCACCTCCCTGGGCAACCTGTTCCAATGCCCAATGACCCTTTCTGTGAAAAACTTCCTCCTAATCTCTACCCTAAATCTCCCCTGGCGGAGCTTGAGGCCATTTCCTCTTGTCCTGTCCCCTGTCACTTGGGAGAAGAGGCCAGCACTTTCCTCTCTACAACCTCCCCTCAGGTAGTTATAGAGAGCAATGAGGTCTCCTCTCAGCCTCCTCTTCTCCAGGCTAAACAACCCCAGCTCTGTCAGTCGTTCTCATAAGGCCTGTTCTCCAGCCCCTTCACCAGCTTTGTTGCTCTTCTCTGGACTTACTCCAGATTAGGCCCTCAAGAGAATATTAACAATCTTATGTTAAAGCAAACTATTTCTACCATTTTAACTGTGAAAGTTAACTGGAAACCTTCAAGTAAAACTTGTGCCATTGATTGCGGTGGCTGCTTTAAAAATACCTATTGAAATTATTTACAAATACCTGAAATCCACATAAACCACTTGATAGATAGATGCTTTTTCTCCTGGTCAAAAAGATGGAATAGCTAGCAAATGTTAGGACGCTGTCACACTGCCCACCCTTGCCCCTTGAGGAAAGTACACCATCAGTAGCTGTCTTTTCTATTGATCCTCCCAGGCTCTGCTCCTTTCTATTTATATGTATTTTGCCCCTTTACAATGTTTTTCTATGCTTTCCTACCAGTTAAAACACCCACCTTCCTCCCCACCCCCAAAATCCCTATGCAGCCTACTAAACCCTCTGAAAATATTCTATTCATAGTACCCCAGGGATCTCCGATTTAAGTGCTTATCCCATATACTACAAACAGACGAGCATCTCCAAGACAGAGATCGTATCCTTCCCACCTTCCCCCTTCTCAGCATGTACCAAGTTTGCTGCTTGGAGGTATTTTGGTGCACGGACCCAAATTTTTTCCTGCCTGAGAACTGATGCAAGTCTTCCAGGTCTCAAAAGAACCTCCACAGAATGGCAGAACTTTTCATTCTATGCTAATCAAATCAGACATCCTGATACATGATTTTTTACCTTAATTTGTCAGTGACATCTCCAAACACTTCCAAGGACTGCTTATTATTGTTATTTCAAAATGTTAAGCATCTGAGGCATTGCACTCTGAACACAGGTACATTTCAGACATGCTATCTCAAAGATAATCACTCAGTTTTCAAGGTCCAATTATCTCAAAGTTCATTCTTGGGGAAAAAAAAAATTAAAGGACACCAGTGAGGACAAAACTTTCAAGAAGCTTATCAAAAGTCCCATAAAAGAGAATTCCTTTTCTCACTCAGGATGGCAAAGACTAGAAAAAGCAAAAACCGCTGTGCTTTGGACAGCGTGCACTGCTTCACCAGCACTTTTACGCCTGCAAGACATACATGGGTGAGACTACATGAAGGTTCCTGGGAAAGTCTCTATAAATAAGAAAGCAGCAGTAGGATGGTGGGAAGAAGGAGGACTTAACAGCACACTGACTTTTATGGTAATTTCTTACAGGCTTCTCAGCAAAAGCAATGTTTTTTAAGACTAGCTGACTTCCTGCGAATCCATTTTACTGCTATTAAAAGCAAACAAGCAAACAGCCACAGCACACACCACCACCACACACAGACACAATCCCTACAACATCAAAAGAACACCTCCTTTGTTCTTGCAGGGACTTGGCAGCCCTCACAACATACAAAAAGCCAATGAATTAAATTTTCCTGCTCACTGATCCAGACTTTGGGGCATATGGATCCTTCCCCCTCTGATCCTGATGTATTTGGGACTGAACCTTGATGTAATCTCTGCTTACATAGAGCTCTTCACTGTATCTGGGTGAAGAGAGAGAGACTCACCAAGACTGGAGCATCTCCCTGTCAGCACGACAAGGGTGACCTGGAGACACACACTCTCACACTCTCCCCACTCTATCTGGGAGACATCCTCCCCCGTATATGCTACCAGCACAACTTACCCAACACACCATCAGACATCCCTTTATGTCTGATAGGGCCAGCTGGAAATAGAAGTTGGCTGGATAGCCACATGCAGAAGGCACACAAGAAAAACTTGGGCTGGTTTGGGCAAACTGAGGAACTATTAAACAAAAAAAGACAGAATGTTCTTTAAATTCTCAAGTCATGTGAAGGCTTAATTACTGGCTTAAGGACAATATACAAGTGGGAAAACAATGTTTGGGACAGCAGTAAACACATTTAAATTTGCTGGTTTTTTCCGGGTAGTTATTGTTTTTCTTGCAAGAAGTACTTGAAAATTACACTTAAAAAATTTCCAATTAATAGGAAAATAAATCCCTACATTTAGCCTGACTTAAGCATGTCTTATTTGTTTACATGTCTAATTCTCTTTTTAGCAAGTGTAACAAAATCACTAACCATACATAGACATTTCCTTTGGAACTTTCCATCAACCTTGGCCATGCCAAGTCTTGCTTTATTTATTGCATCACTTTTCTTAGAGGTAAATACATGTCATCCAGGAAATAACAGAATAGTTTTCTTCTGATTCCATCAACATGGATAAAGCTGTTGGGGAAGACTTAATCTCTAAACAAAACAAGTCTTCCGATGTCCCAATACTGCCTAGAGGAAGGTACATGAGCATGCTGTATGGATGTGTTTGACTCCCACGACTTTTAAGCACCTGCTCTTCCTGAGCTCTAAAACCACTTGACAGTATGTTTACGTACCCAAAACAATCCTTTCCCATGGAATTTCACCAATTTTCTATGCCCTGGGAATTGAAGAGCTGGAACACATTCAATACAAGCAAATACACACAGTAAAATAAGCTGTAAGCTCAAACGGCTGATATGTCTAGAGACGATACATAACAGAAGGCAATAGTATTTTGTTTAGTGTTATTCTATTAGCAAGATACTATAACATGCCTTATAATGAGAAATACATAATCTAGGGAAAGTGAAAAACCAAAAATATTGCATGTACTGGAAAAATCTTTTCATTCTTGGGAGAGTATAATTTAGATAACAATTATATGGAAATGCTGGATGAGTCCTACAGTTTCTCCCTAACACCAAACACTACTACACCTTCCAACTATTTACTTGCTGAATTTCTTTCAGGTAGGCATGTACAAAATATATACTAAACTTCCACTGGTTTCTAAATATCTAGTAAGAATTAGTGTAGTAGCCAACAAATAAGCATTTAGCTGGAAACTATTAAAGGAGCTTTTTGCATTTGGCTTGAGGCTTTAAATATTAAAACTTTCACTGGAGTGCTAAAAAATAATTATTTTCATTGCACTTGCACAGGACGCCCAGTCACAGATCAGGAGCCTATTTTCCTAAGTATGCAATTAGTTTATTGCTGGGACTGGAAGAAAGCAGGAGTACAGCACTGTAGTATTTGTCATGCAGCCTTGAACATTACAAGGTGACAGAGGGGGGTTCTTGGCCCATTCACCAAGGTTATAACTTGCTCCATCACCCCCCCCTTCCCCAAATGAACTATTTCATCACAACAAAAGGGTCCTTGGGTCAGTATGTCATCTGAAGGACAGACACCCTGTTAGGGATAGGCTCATTCTTGCCATGACTTTTCAAGGACCTTATTAAAAATCCTGGAATTTTACGGTACATGACACCATATCAAAGCATTAGCACTGAGAATGAAAACAAAAATAGAAGTGGACCTTATAAAACAAGATTCCTGTATGATCTCCATAAATATTCTGAAGTGTTGTTCCATTAACTTTTCTTTGCTTCACCTGAACTCTATTTTCACAAATTAAGCAAACAGTACAGCCCAGGATTTCCCAAATGTCAGATTAGAGTCAACACAAAATAATGGTTTATCTCCACTTGTTCTCACCGAATTTAAAGGTGAGGTCTTAGAAATGTTTTCTACCTATTGAAGCACCTGCTAACTTCAAACTAATAAATGACATAAAGCAAAGGATCTGAGTTCTGTTGGCTCCATCTCTCCTAGACCCAACCATAAAATCTTCAATATTTCAAAAGGATACAGTAATAAGACACAACAGCTGTATTCTGTAAATACCTTGAATAATTCAAGAACCATTAATTCAGCTGTAGCCATAAATTCTCTCACTTTTGCAAGTCCAAATAAAGAAATTTTTTTAAATGGACTTTTTACCTTAAAAATACAAAAACCTTACAATATTAAGGCTAGTATAAAGCATCTAGGAATGTTTTCAATAACCATTGTTTGATGAGTTAAAGATAAATGCTGTAGACTTCATACAAACAACTACAGGTTGGTTATTTTTTTTCCCCCCAGAACTTTCAATCAGTCTCTTGCAAAGTAATGCCAAAGAAATTGACAAGACATCAGATTAAATTTATATCATTAGAGCAGACAGAAACATATGCTCATTAATTACTCCAGTCAATCACAAAGAAAAAAGTCAGCTTTTCTACCTAATATTTCTGCTTCCCTTCATGGAACATATGGATTGCAGCAGTGGCCCAAAGACACAAAGAATCTTTCAAAGTCAAATTACTGCCTCCAAAGACACAAAAAGCTAACAAAAACCATTAATCTCACAGTAAGATCTATCACCTTCATGACAGGACCTTACAAAGAATTAAGATTTATTTATTAGAACGATTCTCCCCCAAACTGACATGAAGAGGTGGCAAACCAGCAAGATGTACGTAGTTCACATAACCCCACTCCAAACACTCCACAGTTCAATTCATGGTTTCCCTTTTATCAGGACACAACTTGAGTTTTAATCTCCCTATCCATGCAGAATAAGAGCTCATCATCTTAAAAATGTGAGTACACTCATTAATTTATTCTGACATTCTTCCATCAGTGGGCTGCATCCTGAGCTTTGGAAATTGTACAGCTCACATTGCAAATATATATAGCATAAATATAGCATACAGCTATAACAACACAGGGAAGCCATTTTCCCTTCACCCTAACACAGAGGATAAATCATAAATGAGATTTAAACCCAAGAAAGCTATCCTCATTTTCAAGAAAATTTGCCAATAAAAAGAAAAAAATCCATTATCTCCAACATCCTCATTTCTCCAAACACAATGAGAACACCAGAAAAGCTACAACTACTGCATTTTCCACTATAGCTCTACATTTATTTTTAAAATTCTGAGGAGTTGGTGGTAGTTTGCTTGTTTTTCCCCAAACGATAGCATTACTTCATTGGACAATGCATTAGTATCTATGCTACCCTGAGGGCTCAATACGCATATATTTCAGCACACATTTTACTATGAAATGCATCTCCTTGTTTATGTTGAAGTGATTGCAGTACCAACTACACAATGCTTTTACTTTCCTTGCTGCAAGCAATGCCCATGCAATTCAGTTCATGTGTTCCATAGCATCCCTGGCTCCACTTTCCACAAGAGTGCAAAGAATTATAGAATGAAATCTGAAATACAGAGGAAGTTGCAATAGCCATAATAACAAAAGCACTGAATTAAGTCATTTTCTGGATTACAAAATTTCTTGTTTCACTTGTACAATTCTATAAGTCTAGCATCCTTAAGGACAAAACTGCTCAGCAAGTCTCAAGGGTTACACACAAATAGTCATAAAACCCCTTTAAAAAAAGTTGACCTGGCCACAAGTTTTGTTAGCACCTAACATCCTCTGCACTGATAAATATTTCCAGTTACTTTAAAAGGCCAGGTTAATGATTACACTCATAGTAACAGGTGTGGATTACATACAGCTGGCAGAAATCCTTTCCTCTGCTAAATTATGCTTCATTGCTATTCACCTGCAGAAACAGGAAGACAAATGCCCTCAGGAGAAGATCCAGACAGAGAGCTAATGATTATCCAGGTAGGTGTGATACAGACAAAATATACCCTGCCAAACAAGACACACCCTTAGGAAGGTACCAAGATGGTTTCAGACCAACACTGGCCAAGCACATGCTTTATTTCCACCTTCTATAATGTGCATTTAAGCCCACCCTTCAAGGGCTTAAAGCAACTGTGCTCACACCAGGCTATTTAGAACACTGCCACAGCAGTGGTACGCTGGCATCTTCAGTGACACAGAAGAGTAACTTTGCACTGAGATTTCAGAGAGGAAAATCCGATCTCACAATCCCAGGAACCTGTAATGCTCTCTGCACAGGCAGAACACAGGAAGACAAAAGCCTTCACTCTGCAGAAATTATTGTTTGGTAGGATGATAAGTATTGTCTCCCAGAAGATGCCACCAGGAAAACAACTATCATGCATTGAGTTTCTGGCTGAGAATTTCAGGATTCTGTTAGAGGCTGCCTGGTGGACCATCTCACCTTTCCACCAAAGGACAAATGACAGAGGAAGCCAAGTTTAATTTAACTACAGAATTTTTTTAAAGCCTAGCAAAAATACACTCAGGGTTCAAGTAATCTAGCAATATTTACCATGTTCCCTATCGCCTCAGCAGACTTTCCCTTTCCTATGTCTGCTGTAAGACTACAAGGAAGGAAAGAAGAAAATTCTCTACTGCTTCGAGAGTTTTGCAAGGAAGGTTCAAATTCTTCAGGCCAGCACTTGATCTGCCATTCCAGGATTAGACAGCTACAGGTGATGAGGAAATCTGCATCAATATCTCCATTGCTTTAATTTATTTTTAAATTCTGAAGGAATCAAACACTGCTGCCAGAAGGATAGATCCCAGAGAAGAACCTGTCTCATGTCAGCCAGCTGGAAGCGACAGAAGTTAAGCCAACAGCTACAGTATCAGGCAACAAGGAACAGCCTTGGTCACACACAGGGTAGAGGCTGCAGAGGGAACACCAAAAAAAAAGCAGGATTTCAGAAAAACAAAAAAGCAAACCCTTCTTCTCTTTCCAAGTTAATGAGGTGCACTGAATCCTGCTTTAATACAGTTGTACACTTAATGAATTATTTTTTCCTATCATCAGAAATAAGGATGCTCAGGACATCTTACTCACTGCAGCTCAGCTCTGTGTCCCAGTAGCAGCTTTTGGATCAGAGCTAGCCCACATGCTGCTGGCTCACACTATTGGCCCAGCAAGCCGTAGTGTGCCTGCACAGCCACGATGCTTAAATATTACCACCTGTCTGACACTACAAAATCCTTAGATAACTCGTCTATAACTTTTATCTAAAACAATGTATTTCAGAGTGTCACACCTATGTTACACACCCTTTGTGGATGTGATGCTTGTACATCTAGATGCAGTCACAGAAACAAGCTGCCTCAACTTTTAATTTGAGGTCCTGGGTTTATTCAGGGTACCACCACAGTAATTTTGCAACATACACTGTCCCATTAGCAAGTTTCACCCTTGCTCCTACATGGGACCTTCTGTGGAGCTGACATCACCCAGGCTATTCAGATCCAACACCTCATATGAGTCTGTAGGTAGTTGTTTGGGCCTCAGTGTTACCTGTACCTCCAAGCAAAGCCTGCAGGAGTGTCCAGTGGCTTCTCCAAGTCCACAGGTATGAATATCCACTGATGAATTATAACTGAAGAGTTTGCAGTTCATCAGTAACATCTCACAGCATGTAACACATGAACAAAGGCTTAGAAGCTGAACAGTGCAAAAAACACTACAAAGAACAACCACAATAAAACAAGAACACTTCTGGTACACTAGGACACTAAATTAAGGACTACAAATTCAGCAAAGCCAAAAGCCCCTGGGCAGGACCCTCTTTATTTATACAGTGTTCAAGGGTTGAAAGATACAAACTTCTACCCTAATACACATTGGTGATACAGATACTTGTGAATTCCCACTGAAGTTATCTTCCATTAAGAAGGGCCCTTGCAACAAGGAAGAAATCTCTGGGCACAAATCTAAGACAACAACAAAAAAAAAAAGCTTGTGTCTCAAAACTGATTTAGCTTTAAAGGCCAAACCTTACCTTATAACGGGCTTTCTATTTTGACAGCATACATAGCATGAACCCACTTAATACTGCGTGACTTGGAATTATCAGAAGCACAGAAATTCATACGACAAGGAAGGAAGGAAGGTCAGAGACAGAAATCCCCACAACAGCAACCAAACAAACATTTTCCTACTTCAGTGAATGATCTTTTCAATGCCCAGTTGGGAAACTGTAAAGCCATATATCTTCATCTTGCTCTGAAGCTTAAAAACCACACTGTTTAGCTTGATTAAGAAAATGGGCTAATTGAAAAAGATTCTGGAGTTCAAATAAGATGCTCTAAGCTATCTCATATTTCAATGCAATATGCATTAGTTATTTGCCTACTGATCTAAGGTTTCAATTCCAAAAGCTGTTTATCATCACCATAACATTTTGAAGTGCATGTAAACCAGAAGCCTGCTTATAGCTCCAAGACTGCTAAGTAACAACCAGTACTCCTGAATCCCCATTTCCCTTTTAACCCCTGCCCTCAAGCTTACACACCAGCATTTTGACTAGGACCAGCACTCCAACAGTGCACCACATGTCATTTCCTGACTCCAACATGCTTTTGACTAACTGAACTATCTCTCGTACAAAGCAAGTGACTTCACAATGGTGTAAGAAAGTTCGAGAAAAGATTAGAGGATGCAGAAGACACTCAAGAGCACAGGTCAAAACACTACTTTATATAAGAGGGAAAAGCTTTTCTACATTCTACAAGCATATGAAATAATGCACACCATTCACTTTGTGATCAGCGTATATCAGCTTGACAGAATTCATTGTTAAAAAAGAGATTCTCAGATAAGATAGGTCTTGAAGTAGACTGTGGTTGGTGTGCATTTGTTAGGGTTTTTTTTTATCTTGTTGATTTATGCAATAGCCTGTTAATTCATACCTGTAGGACTGGAACTGATTCTCTGGAGCAAAGACCGCCATTTGTATCATAACGACATTAGCCAAAGAAAGTCTGAAGCTTCTTCTGTGAAACCATACATTTTACAGATATATTAACTTCTTCTGAGCCGGAGAGTGGGGAAGGGAAGAAAAGCACATGCACACAGGTTTGTGTTTGTGGCATATTTAAAACTCAAAAATATCCTTTTAGACAATATCGGGGGGGGGGGGGGGGGAAGCAGTCACATCTAGCCACAGGAGATCTGATTTATTTCCAATGTAAACAGAACATAACTTTATTAATCCACATTAGAGTACGGCTTGTTTCTTCGAGCAAGGTTAGAGTTACTGCATCTCCACCTCAACTAACAAGTGCAGGGAAAAGTACAGCTGTAAACAGAAATAATATCATATTTGTCAATAACAAAACCAAAGCAAGCTTGGATTTAGACCAAATTGTTTATTCTGCCTTACATGACAGTAAGCAGCTATTAATGTCTATTCCTACCTCCCCTGAATGTAAAGTGAAGCATGACATTCAAGATTTCCAAAAGCATTCCGTTTGGTGGCAGGCAGATTCCTTACACTGAAAGAAGTCAGTCTGATTCTGCAAGTTATCATGTTTCCACCTACAGAATCAAGCATGAAAAAAAATAATAAAACCCCCAAAACTAAACAAAATAGCAAAATACCAAGGGAACTAATCTGGTTTGCAAATAATGCTGAGACAAAACCTGTTCTCAAGAAGGAAGAATTCCCCCATATCCCTACAATCAGGGCAGGTGGGAGTCCCACCTCTGCTGATGCCGATACAACTTGTCAGGGTTTATGTTACAGTAACCAGACAGCCTCCTTGATTAAAAAAAAAAAAAAGAGATATTACTATCACCCACCAAAACCATTCAGGCAACTGCCAGTCCTGCCCAGAAATCCCATACTCCTTGGCTATATGCAGCATGGCTCTTACAATACCACCCTGCAACAATCAACAGGTCAGACAGTTTTCCTTTCATAATAAATAATCAAACCACATCTGCAGCAAGTTGCACCCTTAAGCAGCAATCAGTTCTCAGTGTTAGCAGGATGTGTCTTCAGCTGACTCACAAGATTGGAAAGAGCTCTCAGAAACAACCTAGTTCATCTGATAGTAGGGGACAATGACAGAAGAGAGCAAGCAATCATGGGCCACTGCCTGCGAGAGCTACACCCATACGTATTATCACTGCTGCAAGTCTCACAAGCCAGCAAAAGGGAAAAAAGAAAAACTGCCAAACAGTACCAACTGACTGGTAATTACCTGCTTGACCCCTAAGTGGAGTCCTCTTGATGCTCACAGGTAATTCCATATCCTTTCTGCTGAAACACCCCGGTTCAATTGAGTTTTGCCATTGGCCAGATCACAGAATCATAGAATGGTTCAGGTTGGAAAGGACCTTAACGATTATCCTGTTCCACCTGCCTGTCATGGGCAGGGACACCTCCCACTAGATCATGCTGCCCAAGGCACCTTTCAGTACCTGGCCTTGAACACCTCAAAGGAGGGGGCAGCCACAATTTCCTTGGGCAACCTGGGCCAGTGCCTCACTACCCTCATTGCGAAGAATTTCTTCATAATGTCTAATCTAAATCTTTCCACCTTCCAATTTAAAGCCATTGCCCTTTGTCCTATCCCCACATGCCTTTGTGAAATATGTCCCTCCCCAGCTTCCCTGCAGCCCCTTCAGGTACAGGAAGACCACTCTAAGGTCTCCCTGAAACTCTCTTTCCAGGCTGAACAACCCCAACTCTTTCAAGCCTGTCCTCACGGCTGAGGTGTTTCAGCCCTCTGATCATCCTCATGGCCTCCTCTGGATTCACTCCAGCAGCCACATATCCTTCTTATGTTGGTGATAGCTTCAATACCTGGTATCTTGTACTTGCACACAGCCTTCATGCAGACAGACATTACTGGTATATTCAATCAAACTCCATGCATGTGAACAGTGTTTATGAAGAGCTCACTGACCAGTCAGAGAAAGGAAAACTAACTATCTTTGCAGATAAGAAACACAGATGTGAAAGAAAGGGGCTTTTACACGGCAAGCAACAAGATGTGTTTTACATTTACTAGACATACAATGAAAATAAAAGTAGCCTTTATAGTATGAGTCTTCAACTTGAAATGATGCCGTATTTTTGGCACATGACTCCACTGCTCGTAGCACACTTGTTCCCATGTCCTCAGGCCAATTCTGTAAACCATTAGCAGCATAATGACACCAATGTATGAACATTCAGACCACCCAACTATCTATATTGCAAACAGCCAAACTGATTAAACAACATCTCTAATGGTGCTAGGATATTATACTAATGGAGCAGATTTTACAATTTCCAAAACAGTCCATTAAGATTATGTGTGAATTGCTTTTAATCCCCCTAGATCTTACTCTTTCAGTCATATCCATATAATTGGCATCTTTTTAGTCTCTGGGGAATTTCCTGTCAACTTATAATGCTCTCATAATTCAGAGATTATCCTCATGTTGGTGCCATCACCATGTAGATTAAATTAAAACGTACAAAATTAATACACAGCTGAAACAGCTCAGTTTCACCAGTCTCAGTTATAGGTGTTAACACACCATGCTTCAAATCCCTCTTTTGAATCCAGAAGTCTGATACTGGGGCATAAATCTTTCTAGAACTTTAGGGATCTCAATTGGTCAGTCACTCTCTGGTTTTATACAACATGAAAACTGATGTATGGTCTTCTTTCTCTAGGAAAGGGTTTACAGAAGGAAGTCTAGTTCAAGTCCCCAGGTGGATACTTCATTTCTATCTCTTACTTTTTTGTGTTCATCTCCCAACCCACTTTGGAAGCCATAAACTGCTAGCCACCTCCACTCTGTACTGTGCAGTCAAACCTAAATGCCAGGCTCAAGTCGGAGAATGCTGGAAGGCAAATGCAACTCCAGGTTGTTTCAGAGGCTATAATGTGAGTCCAGACAACATTGCAACAGCAACATGAGCCAAGCGTGTCTTAAGTCTTATGACACAGGACTGTTTTAGCAAGTTCGGACTCCTATTTCAAGTCTTTGAAATTCTCAGATGCCAGCAATATCTTAAAGTCACCTACAGAGTGACTTCTGTGTCACTACTGATACCGAAGAATTCTTCCTTACACTCTGAGCTGAGACTGTTCCAGACTGGCACTTTTGACTTAATTCATTAAAATTACCAGTTCTGTCTATCGTTCTGATAATATAATACCATAGCAACAAATGAGAAGCTCCAAATTATATGCATGACTCTGAAAGGAAGTGCATAGTTCCTGTATATACAAACTTTGATCTACTGCAGGATAGTCAACAGCATCTGTTACTCTAATATCCCACATTATTATAGTCATTTAGCTAAACAGATCATAAAAAAGACTGTTCCATTAGCCATCTTCCTGGCACAAACCCAGGGAAGTTGCTCAGTGACCATGACCAAGTACCAGCATAAATATAAAGGATTTGGATAGATGGCTGAGGCTAAACACCTGCATTCTTCAGTTGCAGAAGCCTTATGTTATTTCCAGGCTCACATTTTCAGCCACAATACATGCATCTGAGCACTCAAAAGAAGGTGACAAAGTGACATGTCATATACAATTATGCTTGTAATTGCCAGTCCAACTGTACATAAGTCTCCTTCACATCTCACACCTGCTTTGAAGGCAATCTGCAAAGAGCTGTTTTAACATAAGATGTATGTATCAGAGCTGCACAGCCTATGTGCGCTGTATAGCCCATCCAGAAACTGAAATGAAATAGTAAATGCCATGCTTTTGCACAGGCAAAATTTCCACATGAGAAAACATAACATGCCCAGGAAACTTAGGCAGGAATTAAGACAGAGCTGTGTATGTAGATCCTATCAGTTCTGCATGAAACAGAATTTCAGGCCACAAGAGCAATGAGAGGAAGGAGGACGCATAATGTCAGCCTGAACACCAGCAAGTCTTGCATGAAATGCCAGGGTGGGGAAGAAGGCTTCACTCAACTTGAAGAAATGCCTTGTGTTACTTCTTAACCAAGAGAAAAGCATTTTCAAGGAATTAAGAGATTTTTGTTATAACGATCAATTTTACAACAGGACTTCTGAAGAGGCTAAGATACTTTCCCCTCCCTCATTGTGACTACAGAAGGGTAGATAATTCTCCCCTTACACAAAAGCTATTAGACAGAACAATTTTTGTCAGTGAAATGTTGGAACACTAAGGAGACAAGTGCAAATACATCAGACATATTTCAGTTTGCAAGTCAGAATGGCTGACTCGACATCTAGCTTCCTTTATTTTACCTATACCCCCATCCTGCTTGATTTTAGTACAAGTATTGATTGTAAGTTCAACATACATGAAAGAGACCTAAAACTGGATACACAGCACACTGATACACAAAAAATACTGCTACAAATTGCCAATGACAGAATAGAATCATATAATCGTAGAATCATAGAACAACCAGGTTGGAAGAGACCCATGGGATCATCAAATCCAACCTTTCCTATCAAACATTAAACCATGCACCTCGTCTACTCATGCCTTAAACACCTCCAGGGAAAGTGAATCAACCACCTCCCTGGGCAGCCTGTGCCAATGCCCAATGACCCTTTCTGTGAAAAATTTTTTCCTAATGTCCATCCCAAATCTCCCCTGGCAGAGCTTGAGGACATTCCCTCTTGTCCTGTCCCCCATCACTTGGGAGAAGAGGCCATAACCCTTCTCTCTACAACCTTTCAGGTAGTTATAGAGAGCAATGAGGTCTCC
>WAAB01011567.1:1391-82604 GCA_013389865.1 Piaya cayana | reverse complement strand
TTTGCAGAGCCTCCCTACCCTCTAGCAGATCGACACTTCCACTCAGCTTAGTGTCATCTGCAAACTTGCTAAGGGTGCACTCAATGCCTTCATCAAGGTCACTGATAAAGACACTGAACAGGGCTGGACCCAGCACTGAGCCCTGGAGGACCCCACTTGTGACTGGCCTCCAGCTGGATTTAACTCCATTTACCACCACTCTCTGGGCCCGGCCAGCCAACCAGTTTTCCACCCAGGAGAGTGTGTGTCTCTCCAGGCCTGAGGCTGACAGTTTCTGTAGCAGAATGCTGTGAGAAACTGTGTCAAAGGCTTTGCTGAAGTCCAGGAAGATACATCCACAGCCTTTCCCTCATCCAGTAGATGTGTCACTGTGTCATAGAAGGCGATCAGGTTAATTTGGCAGGACCTGCCTTTTGCAATCCCTTGCTGACTGGGCCTGATCACCCGGTTCTCTTGCATGTGCTTCATGGTAACACTCAAGATCACCTGTTCCATGACTTTCCCTGGCACTGAGGTCAAACTGACAGGCCTGGAGTTCCCTGGATCCTCCCTGCAACCCTTCTTGTAGACGGGTACAACATCAGCCAGCCTCCAGTCCAGTGGAACTTCCCCAGTCTTCCAGACTGTTGGAAGATGATGGAAAGGGGTTTGGCCAGCACATCCGCCAGCTCCCTCAATACCCTGGGGTGAATCCCATCTGGCCCCATAGACTTGTGGGTGTCTAGTCGGGCAAGCAAGTCTCTGATCACCTCCTCTTGGACCATAGAAGCCTCATTTTTCTCCTCTAGTTTTGGGGTTTGTACACAGAGAGAACAACTTTCTTTACAATTAAAGACTAATGCAAAGAAGGCATTAAGTACCTCAGCCTTATCTGCAGTACTTACACTGAAAGCCTACTTCTGGCAGCAGAAAAGCAGTGCCAGTTTTCAAACTGATTTTCCACATTTTGAATATACTGTATGCAAGTCTAATGAGAGAAGCTTTTCACCTCACCCATCTAGCATGTATGACATCATTACGTTTAAAGATTACTCCTGCAGCATCTCTGACAAGCTCCTCCCAGCAACTTTCACTGACAAAAATGTCTACAGGTTTGTCTTCTGGTGTACCTGCAAAAGAGTACAATGCAAAGCCAAAGATTTATCTGAGACAGTTTTAGACTATGACATTTACTGATGACATTCAAGAAAAATAAGCCACCTTGGTCTGCGTACAAGTAGTTTACAACCAACTCAAAAATGCACACTGCAAAAAGGATGTATTTTCCCCTTCAGAAAGCACACTGTCTACCAAGTTTCTTTGAATACAATTTTTACAAGGCACTGGGAGACATTATTTGAAACACAACTGCTAAACCATTTTCCTTTGCTGTCAAGTACCCATTACTTATTAGCCATCTCAATGAATTATGGACCGTTGTATTATTATAACCAATCACATGACTTTTGAGATAATGCTAGGAAAAAAGCCCTTGTGGATCCACGCTTAAGGGCAATTCACTTCAGAGGAAAAGCCTTGAGACAGAGAGCTGAGAGGCAAACCTCCAGCTATCTTCAATTCTCAAGAACATAAGAGCAACCAGATAGTTTTCTGGGGCAGGGGAAGCATATATGTTATGTAATGATTCAGTCTAGTACTCTGCTGTAGCATATGACCACTAGGAAGGAGATGACAACTGCAGGACTTGGACTGTCCTTGGAACAGCACTGTTATTCCTCACTACACAGTGTCAGCTTCCCTTCAAGCATTTCTCTGAACCTCTAATTACAGTATTGGCTAGTAACGAAGTGAAGATCTAGTTATGGAAGACTGGCTGGCAGAAGTGCCTGACAGATGACTTTAAGATGTGCCAACACAACAGACTTCAGTGGCAAGGGAAAAATCAGCTCAGGAAGTCCTAAGTCTTACCTTCATTTAGATGGATATTCTTCACAAACAGTCCTATGCTTATTTTAGTATTTAGCAAGCAACTCCAGATAAAAGGCAGAAAAAAACAGTTCAACTACATTCATTTTTAGTGAAATAACAGAATAAAGCCACCTTTCATAAGATCCCATACTGTTCTTAAAATTCCCTTAAACACAGAACACTTTTTGTTTTCCTTAGTCTTAAAGTTGAAAGTGTCCAAGATAAATCACATGTTTCTCTAATAGCACCCCCTGCATATTTTTGGCCATATTCCTAACTTCCAGGCATTAGTGATCCACTTCACAGTACTTTTTATTAAATAAGGCCTTTTGTCTAACCATCCTGAGAACACCCAGAGCAGCCAGACTAGAAGACAAAAAACTTCCTTCAGAATTTCATTACTGTTTAAAGAGGAACTTCAATGAGCATCACTTAGTACCAGACAGCTGTACTCCACTAATCAACATTTTTATTATGACTTCTGTTAAACAGCACTTATTGCTGTTTATCAATCAGATAATCAGCTCTCTGGGTAGTAAACTTTCTGTTCAAATTATCCATAGTCCTCTTCAATGAGACATATTGCACAGGTAAATACATTACAACATTCACCTAGGTCAGCTGCCAGTTAGCCTTCCATAAACAGTACTTCAAATAACTGGCAGCACAGCTGTGCGATATCAGCTAGCAACACATGAACTTCTGCAGTTTTGAGGTAGATTTTGTCATTTGGATGGTGTCTGCAGAGGTCTCAGCCATGGGAGTAGCAAAAGGCTCAGTAAAGCTCTGCAGGCACACTGGGACCACCCTTAAAATCAGAGGTAGGTTGTGGTAATCCCCAACCTTCAGACAGCAGAAGAGCACTTTGGGATGCAGTACAGGGGTAGGACTTCACCTTTCATGTGTAACTACAGCCTTGAAGTATCAATGTTATATATACCTCCACAGATAAAGTTATCGCACTACTTGGACAGGTGAGTGTTTAACATGCCCCAGAGATTCAGGATTTAAATAACTTCTTCAGCCACTAACACTTTCTTGTACAACAAGTACATCTTGCATGATGCAGTGTACATCTTGGATAAACGCATGTGCCAGTCTTAACAGACTCAATAGACACACCAAAAATTCAGATACTGGAAATTAATTTTCCTGGGATATGAATAAAGACAGAAACATAAATCCTCTATGTCACAGCCCTCACTCCTTCCCCCAAGAAGGGGTGCACAAGGAAAGACTTGACATCAGTAGAGCTACATCATTATAAACTAGGTATCAAAGATGAGAACATTCACCTAGTATTGGTTTTTGTTAATAAATGAAAGACAGAATGATGTGCAAAAGTCAGAATACATTGGAAAACTTGCCTGCATGAGAAGATTCGAAGTGTCGATCTGCTGGAGGGTAGGGAGGCCCTGCAAAGGGATCTGAATAGACTGGACAGCTGGGCTGAGTCTAACGGCATGAGGTTTAACACAACCAAATGCCGGGTCCTGCACTTGGGGCACAACAACCCTATGCAGAGCTACAGACTAGGACAAGTCTGTCTAGAAAGCTGCCAGGAGGAGAAGGACCTGGGTNAACAGGCCTTAGGAGGAACAGCTGAGAGAGCTGGGGTTGTTTAGCCTGGAGAAGAGGAGGCTGAGAGGAGACCTCACTGATCCCTACAACTACTTGAAAGGAGGTTGTGGAGAGGAGGGAGCTGGCCTCTTCTCCCAAGTGACGGGGGACAGGACAAGAGGGAATGTCCTCAAGCTCTGCCAGGGGAGATTTAGGCTAGAGATTAGGAGGAAGTTTTTTACAGAAAGGGTCATTGGGCATTGGAATAGGCTTCCAAGGGAGGTGGTTGATTTGCCTTCCCTGGAGGTGTTTAAGGCATGAGTAGACAAGGTCCTGAGGGACATGGTTTAGCATTTGATAGGAATGGTTGGACTCGATGATCCCATGGGTCTCTTCCAACCTGGTGATTCTATGATTCTATGATTAATTAGAAGAAGTAATGAATACTAATTTTCTGTCTAGTGAAGAGACCTAACTCTGAAAAGGCAAAAAAGGATATTTGCTGTTGACAGCACACATGTGCATGCATACACAAAGCACAGCCAGAGTAAGGCATAGGCACTTCAGAAACAGCCTTCCTGTTTGGGGGGGTTGACATCCTCCAGAGCTAGTTCAGAATTTTAGTTGCAACACCACTGCTTGTAGAAGAGATACAGCAGCAGCAAACATCAGGAAAACAGAAAGCCAGGCTGCAGACAGGAGAATATACATACCACAGGCAAAGGTTGCCTGCAGATTTTACAGACCTCCTAATCCAGCACAATATGGAGAATATCTCCTGTCTCTGGAGGAGACTGGCAGTGTAATCAGCACCTGTGTATTTATAAACACACAAAAATAACAGCCACACACCGTGAATCTAAAATTCCTATGTAGCATGTGGCTGTTCATGTGTCTTACAGTACTGGGATACATAAAAGTTGTTTAAGCAAAAAAAATAGGACTGAAAAACGATTCGTTAGGAGAGGATCCTACAGAGCATCTTCTGACCTTAGAGACAGACCCCAAATCAAAGACAGCGTCATACATTGTCATCACTGTCCATACAGGCCAAGTGCCTTATCATTTCCAGTCCGTGTGATGCCAGTTCCAAGTATGTAGAGCTGATGTAAAATACCAGGACTGTAGGAGCAAGAAAAATGAAGCAAGGTCAAGTCTGCATTTTTAATGGTAAAAAGCCTTAAAGCAATTAATGCAACTATTAGTGCAAAACTGACGTTTATTGCCAGTCATTTGTGTATCAAGAACTTCTTTCAAACTCCTTGCAAAAAACCAACCAGAGCCTGTAAACCCTTTTATCACATAACACTGATTACCTGTGCTCACAGAAGATCACACATACGGAGACAATATGTAAGTTATTTAAAGATCATTATTTTAAGTGCACTCTTCCAGAGTTTACCACAAAAAAAACCAAACCAAACCTGAAAGCATAGCAGGGAGGGGAAACAGTGACAATACGAAGCATTAGAGAGAAGTGCCTGAACTGGCAGAGCTGCAGTAGAGAAGGCAATCTGACAAGCACTCGGAGATAAGTTATCCTCCCAGCAATCAGGAAAGCTGATGTGCTAATAATAGGTCAGTCAGCAAAGCCGATGCTGCATACCCAACCAAATCTATGTACAAGCTGCAGGTATGAACACAAAGAGACTTTAATTAAGGAGGAGAAAGCAGACTAAGGCTAGCTTACTAGACCCACTGCCTCTATCTACCACAAGCCCTTCTCAGGTATAAGACATTAGCATCTGTAACACCATCACACACGTGCTGCAGAGAGTTGGAACCATACTGTACCAGGTGCTAATTAGGTAGTAGCACAGCACCCCTGCTGCAGCCCTACTCACAGAGGGCTTCTCAGATAGACAAAGTCAGGACAGAAGTGAAAACAGGCACAGGGACACAGAGCTGCCCATGAAGAGGCAAGTGCCTAGATTATCCAACTCCCAGTTATTTCCTAATAGCATACTTTGCTATCAATTAAGGTCAAGTATATACTGAAACATTAAATGACATTATGAGCTGGTGAAATGTGAATGGTAAGAAGTCACATAGCATTTAACAGCTTGACAGGCATCCACTGAAGAAATCACATTAATGTACCATGTTTTCTTCTCCTTAAACTGAGAATTCTATCAACAAAACAATTTCCAGAAGCCAGATCATGAAGGTGTCTTGCACAAAAACAAGTTTCTAATTTTTTGTAATCCCATCTAATATTTATAGTATTCTACAGCCAAAGCTTACAAAAATCTTACCCCATCTAAACAACAACCTATAATCTCATCTTCACAGGAAAATCACAGCCCACTCTCAGTTAAGACAGCAAGGGTAACATTATCGCATAATACAAAACATCTTAGGACTATTCTCAGTACCTGAGAATTCAACAACGCCTGAGTGTGGATTACTCCAGGGTCATCTTCCCTTTTTGAAGTTCTTCGGCTTCCTCATTTCAGAAACTGGACCTATGTTGAGTATTCTACACAAAACTCATTTCTATTCCTGACTTCCTCACAACAATAAGGGAGATATTTAGTAGTGGGAAATGCTTGCTAGAGATCTTGTCTTTGATGTAGTACTATTTCCCTAATGGGTCTTGAACAATTTCCATGTTTTGAAACCAGGAAGGTTTCCTTCTAAAAATGAAATCAGCAGCTAGATGGGAAGTTGACCTCCATGAAATATTTCCTTCCATTTTCACTATCTGTGGCACTCCCCTAACACTTTTCCCATCATCATTTATCCTGCTCACGTGCAGATTTTTAAGCCGTTATGAAAAAACATGAGCTGCAACTTCCAGGTGACCATGAACTATTGCTATGCTAACTCCTCTCTGCTTTAACTGTTGCACAAGAAATTTTCCCAACTTCAAAATACACCACGCTCTTCTTCCTTCAAATGATATCTGTAGTATTAGCCAGCAAGAAGGTTGCATTCTTCACCAGCAAAGGCACTGGCACAGCTTCCAGCATGGACCCATCATCAGCAAAGGCACTGGCACAGCTTCCAGCATGGACCCATCATGGAATCATCAGGTTGGAAAAGACCACCAGGATCCACAAGTCCAACCATTCTCATCTGCCACTAAACCATGTTTCTGAGCACATTGTCTACCTATCTTTTAAATACCTCCAGAGAAGGTGACCCAACCATCTCCCTGAGCAGCCTCTGCCAGTGCCCAATGACCCTTTCCATGAAAAATTCCTGATTTCTAGTCCGAACCTCCACTGGTGCAGCTTGAGGCCATTCCCCTTTCTCCTGTTCTCTGTCACTTGGGAGAAGAGGCCAGCACCTCCTCTCCACAATCTCCTTTCAAGTAGTTGTAGGGATCAATAAGGTCTCCCCTCAGCCTCCTCTTCTCCAGCCTAAACAATCCCAGCTCTCTCAGCCGCTCCTCATAAGGTCTGTTCTCCAGCCCCTTCACCAGCTTCGTTGCTCTTCTCTGGACTCGCTCCAGAGCCTCAACATCCTTCTTGTGGTGAGGGACCCAGAACTGCACACAGGATTCAAGGAGCAGCCTCACCAGTGCAGAGTACAGAGGGAGAATAACAACCCTGGACCTGCCAGTCATGCTGCTTCTGATACAATCCAAGATGCCACTGGCCTTTTCAAGGGGAAATTACCAGTCAGCCAGGACCACCGGAAGATGATAAAAAGTGGTTTGGCAAGCACATCTGCCAGCTCCCCCAATATTCTCAGGTGGATCATCAGTATGGATGTTAGATCATACACTTATTACTTCTGAACTCCTTTAGAGATACAGTAAGGAGTTATTTCTAAGTTAAAGAGAAAACATATACATGCAGGTGAACTTTCCAGGACTACAACGCTGACTGCTGGCAACTAAATCTTCAAATATTTTGCTCTCAGCTGCTTCAACCAGTGTTGGTATGACCAAGCTGAGAACTCCTATTACAGGTTAATGAGCTTCTCTACTTTTGACATGTTGACTTTTTACACAGCATATCGTATAACTACATCTTCACTGGAGAAAGAACTCACCTTTAGGGTTTCTCTTCCAATTTCAGCACTGTTCAGCCTAACAGTTACAACATTCCCTTAGCAAGCGTCTGCTTCCTTGAAGTGATTCTCTTCCATTTCCCATTAAAAAACACAGATACAACTTTGGATGTCAATATTTACAGGTCATTTTATTCTCAAAAAAATTCTGTTGGCATTCCAGCAACATCATCCCCTGCCTAAAGTTTCTAATGCCACTACAATTGCACTACATCTCCTAACATTACATGTCAAATTAATGAAGATGACTGCAGAAGTCAGGCAAAGGCACAGATTTTTCACTGCACCACCAGTGGTGTTTTACAAATTGCTTCAGGTTCAAAACCTATTTACAGTGTCACTGGAAAGCAAAACCTCACATCACAACTCCTTGTCTGAAGGAAGTCCTTATCCAGATTTCAAGTGAAAACTACTCTCTCGCCTCTTCCAGCATGTCCCTTATTTGGTTTGAAATTCAGATGCCAACTAGGACAGGACACCTCTACAGTACCTCCTCCACATTCAAGAGCCTGAAACCTCTCACTCTTTAAATTCCCAGCTGCAAAACAGTCAGAAGCAATCCACCTGTAGCTTCCCACTCTGTCCATATGTACAGTAAATGAATAAAGAAGTAGTGCCACACGGAACAAGCCTTGAGCAACATCACTGACAATGAATTTAACTTCCCCCTCAGTAGGGACACGATCATAATTTGATATCAAAAGAGTCTTTCTGATAAACTTTCCTAGTTTTCCATTAATGTCCATTTGACCCCAGAGAATGTGTATATCTAGATTATACATAATGTTCTTACAGAGGTTCATGAAGAAGCACCACAAGTACTAAAGCATTGAGAAGGTAAGTTACCTAATACAGAATTTCCCGCTAATAGACAAAAAAATCCCACTACATAAATACCTAAATATACAAATTCAGTACAGTGCCTGACAGAACGCCAGTGTGGTACATGGATCCAAGTCATTCTGACTTTTGTGTTTTGCAGCTAAAGCAAAGACAAATCTATTTGTATTACAAAATGTGTGGTAGAGGTCCACGTATCCAATATTCATTACCAAACAGAACTAGCAATTAGTTAAGTTGACTGCTGAAATGCTAGAGATGCTAAGAGAATGAGGAAGAAAGTTTTTCATTGTACACACTTAAATAACTCCTTATGTGAAGGGACAGGCACCATCTTTTCCTCATTCAATTAATGATATTTACAAATCTCAGTTCTTAAGAGTCTAGTTATTTTTTTCTAGCTTTTTTTTTCCTTTTACATGCTAGAAAGAAGAGTGAATACATGTTTAATGATTCACTTCTTGGACGTTTTCAGCAGTGAGATACATCACTAAGTAATCTCGCTCTTGAATAAACTAAGCCAAACAATTGTGGTTCAGAGCAAGTGTTTTAGACCTAGTACTATTAAATATTACCATCTTCTCATTAAATTAGCAGATATATTTTAAATATTGATACATTAACTTCAGCCTTTATTGTGTGCTTGTCAAATGTACTGTAAAACCTATACAGATGTAATGAAAAGATCTTTGACCCACAGGGCAGTACAAATATTGACTCAACTATTTTAAAGCCCCAATTTAAAGCAGACACAAAAGAACTCTTAAATAACACAGCCAAAATCCCCAGGAGCTGGATAAATGTCGCATCATCCTTCATTTGGTTGAGGGCAAAGAGATTGCCACAGAATTTACAAACATGCTGAAGCCAAGCCTAATCCTAAAGAACACTAGCCACTGCAGGCACAGTCCTCAGGCTTCACTTCACACAGTCACTCTGCAGTCTGTGTTGGTTTTCAGGCCCAAGGAAACTCATGGTCACCTCAGAACACTAGCGAAGAAAAGACCTTCTAGGGCAGAAAAATTCTCTTATATGAAACCATTTCATGAAGTCTCATGAAATGAGAAAGCTCCAGCTCAAGGCACAGTACTACTGCTACAGACTCCTGAAGCAAGCTTGTATTCTGTGCTGAGCTACAGCATGTTAGTAGCAGTTCTGTCAGTGATGTTCAGATGTAAAAACAGGCCTGTCCCTGTAAGAAAGGAAACTAAGCCCACTCGTTCGCTTGAAAATGGCAAAATTGTCATTACTAAAAGCTGTACTGATTTGAGTGCCTCTGCCTGTTAGCCTGAGCCAGCCAGAGCTGGCAGAAATAGTTGGTCACAGCTGTACTGCTGTGCTCTCACCATCCCACCTTCTCTCAAATACACTTAAAAGCCTGAGCTATGAAACGCACAAGCACGATCCTGAAGCAGGGACTCCCTTCTGCCAAATCAATTCACAGGACTGCACTACTGCTCTAATGGCAACCAGTAGAGGAAGGAAGCCTCAGCCACAGTTCCCCTCCTGTGCACTAAGTATCACCTCAGCTCTAGTGTCTCAGCACAAACCTCCTTTGGACAAATGGGAAGATCATCTCCTTACAATAGAATTGTTGCAGAAGGCTGTAGAGGTCGCTGATGACTCCCTGGGACTGGACACTTGTGTTTAGTTTCACAATACAGACTGCTAGCTGATCTTTTTTCATGGTACTGCAGATGAGACAGTGTCAGCATCCTCTGTGTTTTCGGTGTGCAGCTGTGTCAGAGGGGTTAACTCGCTTTAAAATAAAGAGGAATGAATCAGGCTGTGCTAGCGAGACAAAGAAGAAGGCTTCTTATAAAATCCTCAGTCTTTTAAAAACCAAAATGCCTCCATCATAAATGCAGTTAATTTTTTTCTTCCTTTTATTCAGTACTGTCAGAACTGCACCAAGTCAATGGCTACATGTCTTCTCCCAACATCCATTTGATTGTGTAATGTAACTTCCAGCTAAAGAATGTAAAAATAATAATGCACAAACTGGCTGACAATACATATTCCTCCTCCTGCTCCACCTATGTATCCCATTGATGTATCTATCTGTAGACAGAAATCACATTCTCTGGCTTGGCTTTGCTTTGCTAGCTAGGTTAAACACAAATCTTTCCAGTCTATTCTCATCTCCTGAGAAACGTTCTTTATTATCACTTCTTTTTATTCTAGCAGGCTTTCACTTCACCTGGTCGAGTTCTATGTTTCTTCAACACACATGATAAGAATAAGAAAAACATTAAAGAATCTACAGCATTTTTTTTAAGTAGCAAGGAATTGAAATAAATTTTAGTCAGGATATAAAAATACGAAGATACAATGAATATTGTCTCATTTTGCTATAGTTGAGAAACAGTACAGAAACAATAAGATATGTAACAGATGCTAGCTTGTCACCCTAATTAATTTTGCTTTTTTAAAACTGATGTTGAGAATCATTCAAGTAATAATAGGAAGTCAGCCAGCACTCTACATACAGATGAAGCAAATATTCCAGAACCTTCAGCAACAAAAGGATTTCACACTGAAAAATACAATTAAAACCAGAAAGCTGTCCTGCCATCTGTTTAAAACAACAAAAAAAAATTCCTTGTTACCAGAAAAAACTAAAATGCTACATATGACTATTTCTTAGGATTATCTTTACTGATAATAGCAAAATATATTTGAATATGCAAACACAGTTAAGCATGTTGAACTGCAGAATACTATACTATTATAACCAATTTGTAATACAGGAGCTTGAATTAACTTCCTTAACAGACATTCACTGCAGTTATGACCACACTAGGATGGTCAGCAAAGGTGAACCTGGCACACAAAAATCAAAGAGAAATGGCATGTGATCAGAAGAACCTGATCACATCTGAGGCTGTTTGCAGATAAAGCCATTTAAACAGAGTGCTTTTTAATATGGCTCGTTAGTGACCAGAAGCATTCCTGCTGGCCTGGGTACCTGGCAGGACATTTTGGAGCCAGACCAAACATAATTAAATGGTCAAATCAGAGAAGCATGAAAAAAGAAGCAAGGCATGTGGATACTACTGCTTTTACATTGAAGGAGTCTTCAAGCAATTAGTCTGCTTGCCTCACCTGTAAGTTGTTAGCCACTCTGATGCAAAGTAGGCTTCTTGACACTCTTTGCCTCTTCAGCATGCCTTCTTCCCAAGTTCTGTTCCTGCTTTTAGAAGTGACTACCAAGAGGATGGTTCTGCTAAGCTCAGCTGCCTTCAATACCTCATCTCACAAAAATGGACATCCTTACTGCATTTCATGTGTGGCGTAACATAAGAGGCATGGATCTGAAACTACAGACTTAGGGATGATTTATTAGGAGCACGGGGTTCCTGCGAGCATGACATTTGCTACTAAATAATTTATCAGAGAGCTACAGGGGGCAGCAATTGAAGAGTCCATACTGGTCAAGTATATAAAACTTCTTGGTAAGAATTACTTTATTGGCAGCCTTTTTGACCCATCACCTGTTCAACTCCAGTATCGCTCACACTCACTGATGAGGCTGCAAACCCTGGGAGGATTGCTGGTTCACACAGACCTACAAGATGGGGTCAATGACACTGATGGAGGGCTGCACTGAACATGCATCTTTACCACGAAGCTTGAGCTCTGACCACAAAGATGAATCTAAAAGATATGCTGTTGGACACCAGACACCACATACTGCTTCCCTTTCTCTGCAGTGGAAAAGAAACAAAAGGAAAGGAAGAAGAGAGCAATGCAAGAAGTAGCTCAACCAGCCAACAAGTTAGTAAAAGCTACTGAGCTACAATCAGCTATTCTTTAAGCTAGACAAAAATTTAACAGAAGTGGAGCTCTTTTTTGTTTTGGTTTTGTTTTGTTTTTCCCTCCAGTGATTCATGTAATTTTTATGTAACTTTACAGATAAGGCAGCAGCAACCAAAGGAGTCAGATTCCTAATTTAAAAGCCATACCATTATCCAAGCAGTAATTTACAGCTTTGCACAGTGTCTGGCAAACATGACAATCAAATGGCTAGAAGGATGGCTGCGACTCATGCCTTGCCTCATAAGTGTTCATAGTCGGCTCCCAGGAAAATGTGTCTGACCAACGAAGCTGGCAGGCAGGCTTCTATCAGTTCATCACTTTGTTTAACAAGGCCTGTCCTTCCATATTCAGAAAATAACAGGCCCTGGTTATGAGAAAAGCAACAGCTTAGAAAATAATAGCTGGGAGGGGGAAAGAAAAAGAGAAAGCAATCGCATAGAGCATGTATTGTCTCAATATTATTTCTTCACGTAGTTCCAGTCATCACAGGATCCCTTTACACAAAGAGAAAGAGAACCTCCTATATAACTTACATTATTATATTTACAATTTTACAAGAAACACGAACCCAAGCATTCTCTACAAAAGCAGAAAGTGGTATCTCTTTCCTAATCCTTGCACTATTAGCACCCCTACAGAATTTTACTTTCTTTATACTGACATCACTGGGATGGTGTTTAGAAACAAGTTTCACCTAGTTGTCATGAATTATTAAACAGAAAAAATCCTTCTTGTTGCCCTTTACAGAGGCTTGATTTGCAAGCTTAAAAATCAAACTGACACTTGTCTCGAATATGAATACTCAATCTTTTAAAAAATGCTCTGAGCATTATAAATACATATTTTCATGAATATGAGAACAACAATTCTATAAATAGCTATTCTTCACAGAATTGCTCCAAGACATTGTTTTTACAGACAACAGTCGGAAACTGAAGGAGGTCTCAGTGCCAAACATATTAAAAAGTGAAATAAACTCCCCAACCAACTCTGAGTTTCCATTTATTATTATAAAGTTGGCAGTTATTTTTCAGCTTACACAATTAGTTTATGCAAAGGAAGGAACAAAGCAGAAGACTGCGCTGTGTTCTGGCATAGCTACTGGTTTGGTGTAAATCAGTCACAGCCTTCAACTTCTAAGGCAATCCCTTTGCTTCTTTGAGCGGTAATTTAACAACTCTGGACTGTCAAAAGATGAACCTACTATCAACCACCACCACCTTGTACAAGCACAAGCAAAGACAGACAAGATTTTTATTACGGCTCCATTATATGATTTCCAAATACACTGATTGAAAACCATATTCCTTCTCCCCTAAAAAGCAAACACAGGAAGATAAATGTGATATAGTGCACGATCAAATTGCCTGGACAGCCTGCACATTTAATAGTTGCTACTCCCTCAAGCAATTTTAACACTGGTATCTAAACATAAAATCAAGAGGAACTCCTGAAAAACAGCTACTCAGCTGGTGAACCGTGTTTCCATGGCCAAAATAGTACAAGTATGTGTTTAGTCATTTTGGCATATTCTCCAACATAAGGCCAAAGCTCAAGCATTCCCAAGTTCTAATAACATATTCAACAGTGAACTAGCACAAGCACTCACTGCATCAATACTTGAAAATTCAGCTGTAAAAGAAGGACAGTATCATGCAGCTCCTGGTGTTTCACTATAGCGTTTCACTATAACGACTGTAACAATAATTTTGTATTATCTATCTGATATGCTATATGAAACAAACTGCCCCAAACTGCCCATAGTACCAACATGCTTTCACCCTGGTGTAGCTCCACAATCTCCAATACCAGGCAACACAACAGTGTTGATTTCAAGCAGTGATGTCAACATCAAACTGGAATAATGCAGCGATGAATCAGGCCATGAGCTTTCCCAACAGCTCCCCAGCCATAATAGTGATCTAAGCACACCAGAATGTTTTTTAAGAAAGTAAGTGTCCAGCAAGGATTAGTAATAACTTAGTGACGCGGACCAGCAGGCATGGCCAGGGAACTTGCAGCAGTTCAGGAGGAAGAATTCAAAGGAAGCTCTGGCCTCTGGGAATTCTGGGTCTGCTGTGCATCACAGCCCAAATCCACAGCGTACAAGGCGGCAGGACAGAGAAACCACAAGCCAACTATGAACCACAACAACATCCCGAATGGATTCTTGCCTGTAAATCAGGACAACTATACACTTCACTGGACATGGCTGGAGGTCACCAGAGTACAAGAAAACCCCAGTCTTCCATCCATATTTCCACATCTTGTACACCAGGGATGAGCCACAGGCCTGTTGTATTTGCTCCCCAGGAGAGCAGAGGAACATATGCTGATGTAATGCTTGTCTGCTGTGCCAGAACTGGCACACAAAGCCTCCTGACTCCTGTCCATCACACCACAGGAAACAAAGAACAATTCTGTAGCAGGAAGCTTTTCTCTTACCTTATTTTGATCTGTCCAGTAAAAGAAAAATCCCTGTGGATCTGTCCTGAGAATAATTGGAGTCACAACAGTGGAGTCCTGGAAGAAAAAAACAAATAAAATCCATGTCAGCACACAGAACAATTATGCACTAGCTGCTTTGCCACCCACATTAATGAATTCCAACATCAAGAAATTACCCTGAAGGTACCACCAGCAAGATGTCACTAAAAGAATTTAGTATTACCTGCCTAATTTCCATTTTTCTGACATAATGTATTTCTATTACTGAGAAGACAGCACTAAATAACTCCAAACCTGTCAACACAGAGTTAATTCAGAAAAGCTAGAAGTAGATGAAGTTAAAAAGACAAAACACAAACTGTCAAACTAGAGGTCACACAGTAAAGTACTACAAATATCGGATGTCCACTGCCTCTCTTGATCCAAACTGACCTTCAGATATAAACAAGAGCTATATGCCTCTAAGTTTTCTGTAATATACAAAGATCGACTTCACCTAGAATACCTGGAATAACATCCGATACATAAAATTTGTCATTTATTTTCCATTAGTATTTTCCTATTTTTTTCCTACCATCCTGCTAAAAAGGTATTAGAAAGGAGAGCATATACATTGCACCCCATCTCCAAACTGGCTGAAAACCTGTCTCCTCTGATAATATCCACAGCTCAAGTCTTTCAAAACCAAGCACATTTATAAGTACTATAAGCATGGCAGCCTGATTTCCTACATATTCATGTCTCCTGGCTGACAGCAGGCACCTAACTCAGGACATACAGGCTTTAGCCAAATCATTTTCCATAGGTGGGTGTTCACTACATCTCCCACCCATCAGGAATCCTTAGTGCTTAACAATAATTGACAGTGTAGTCTAGTTCCAACAGGATCCCTCCTCTTTTTCCTCTGTTATTTTTCATGAAATCTGTAAAAACACTGTTGTCTTGAGACCTCTACCTGTTTGCCAAACTCAATTTAAGAGTCATGAAGGGAGCACAGAAAGGAGGAAGATAGAAAAATTGCTTAAGCCTTCTCTCTACAGGAAACCCAGATAAGCAAAGAATCCCTCCCCAGAAAGGATGCAGAATCCTGGTGAAGTGCTACAGGTACATTAGAGCTTTTGCATTCACCTGCCTCCTGTCAGTTTACATGCCTTTAAGGAAAAAAATGGGCTCTAATAGGATCAAATTTAAAACATTTAACTGTTGTTTTTTTCCAAAGTGCAAATAAAGCTGATGGAAGTGACATTATCATAAATAAAAACTAAGTTATGCAAGTGCCACTTCTGATGCAAAAAGATAACATTTATCTATACAGTTAACATTTATCTATATTATGCCAGCAGTACAGTCCTTTATGACCAAGTACTGAACACCCAACAACTGACAATTGTGAAAGAGCAGGGTTGAATTATCCCCAGTTTACAGCAGGAAATTGCAAGTCCCAGAGAAGCTAAGAGACAGGCTCAGCACCAGTCTGAAGCCTGAGGGCAAAAAAAGTAGAAAAATAAAATGGTGTCAAGTATGAAGCATGTTTTTATCTCAGCACAAGAGAAATACAAAGAAGAGTAAGTTCTACACTAAGGAGAAACAAGATCAAACCCTTAATTGAGCATAAAAGTCCTCTTTGGTAACTGGAAGATCCTGGCTGTGGATTAACTTTGCCCACAGGTACACTGACACTCAAATGGGCACTATGTGAGCTTTTAGAGGCTGAGAACAAATGCAGCTGTACTGCTGCCAGGCAGTGCTCTTGGAGCTAGTCCACAAAGCACCAATGAACCTTCTTTTTCCTTCAATACAAGCAAATAGCATTGTATACACTTCCCCCAACAGAACAGAGATACAAAATTGGTGCCATCTATTTTTTTCCTGTTTCTCTGTAGTTTCTAGTTATCTTACACACTTGAGAGTCGGGTACTGTTGAAGTATAACATGTAAATGTAATTGACTAGTTGTCCATACCCACAAGCTTCTACAAAAAAAGTGTTCTCAAACCTCTGCTTTTCAAAAAGCAGGAAAGAACCTGCTACTGAGATGTCTCTCCTTTTTTATCTTATGTCATTATACTCCATGCAGCCTGTATGTAAATATGCAAAATGAGGAAAGAAAAAGAATAAGTGTCTCTCAGTCTTTGGATGAGATACACACAATTCGGGGAGGGATGGGAAAGAAGGAAACAATGGTAAATAGGCAGGAAATGATTCTGCCTAGCATTAATCAGTTTTGCTGGTTCATCATTTCAAAGCAGTTACTTCAATCTAAAAGCTATTTGGATTTGTCTGCGCTGTTGACGTACAGCTGTCAAAGTAATACTTCTGTAGATGTGGGCTGTAAAATGTTGACTATAATCAGACTCAAAAAAGAGGAGGATGGGAGAGTCTTCAGTAACTACTAGGTGACATAAAGGAAACCCCATCACGACAGGGATAACGATGAATCTTAATTTAAGGTACTTTGTGCTCCAGGAAGTTGTTTGTTGTTGTAGATTTTTTTAATCAGAAAATTGTAGTTGCGCATTATGCCTCTTTTTAAAATTAACTACACTACTCTGACATTAAGCACAGCACAATTAACATGCTGATGAACACGAGAATCCCATGCTGTCATGTTGTATACAAACACTGGATCTGAGAATAACTACTTGTGACCATGCACACGTGTCTTAGGAATCCTTCCATGCAGCCAACAGCAGCAATAAGTTGCATGCACAATGTTTTATATATTCTCCAAGCTAACAATAACTCTTATAAGTCCCTGCCACAAAAGCCAGGTTCCTTAGCTCTGGGTGCAAAGGAATGGAAATAAACCCCTACGCAGCCCTGCAAGTCCTGCTCCTCACTCCACATCAACACAGAGTCCTTTGTCACAATGAACAGGTCTGTTGCTTTTACAATGCTCTTGCAATCATGACCTGCAAAAGCAGGCAACAACTGAAAAGATACATGAAAAACCCTTGACAGATCTTCAGGGAGAAGAGGGGTTCAAGGTTCTGAAACAAGTTTGTTTCAAATTACAACTGTGTTTTATTTACAAAACCAATTGTATTATATGGGAATAACAGTTTATTATTGAACTTGCAATCATTCAGGAGAGTATCCTGAAGTCTATTAATTCAGTTGCCTCAATCAAAGAGATGATCCATCTCATAACTTCCCTGAATAGGTTTCCCACTGTACACAACTCTGAAGAGGTGGTTAGCAGACAGGACACAAAAGATAAAGGGGAAAGCAACAAATGAAACTTGAAGGACTAACAAATAGGGAACAGATATCAATTTCCTCCCTAACCCACTGTAGATTCAGAACACCAAAATAAAACAGAATGGGTGGGGAAGGTCACTGTTGTACATCTCTAAAGCTGATGGTTTGAGAAACTATTTAGGTGTCTACTAAAGGCACAGCTCTTACCATCCTCTGCATGTCAACCAACAAAGCAGCCCTTTGGGTAGGAGCTTCAGATTCTTGGGACACATCCAAGAATACAAGAAGCAGGAAGAGGTGACTAGGGCAAAAATCAGATGTGCCCAGATTGGGGAGGGGAAAAAGAGAAAGGCCAAGTCCTCCAATCAGTGATGCAAATGGTTGTGGGCATTTTTAAATGCCAACTGTGGGTGGCTGTGCCAAACAATGGCTTGTTCTCCAATAGATCGTCACTGCTGTTTCCCTGAACAGAAAAATTTTGTGTGGCCCTAACCTGGCAATCCCAGTGTGCTGCAGATCACACCAGTCTCAACTTCAGTGAATAACTTTTTAAAAGGGCTTTTAATTTCCCCTTTAAAAGCCCTCCACCTTTTTGTTTGTTGAGTTAGGGCCAATTCTCTACTTTCCTCCAGTTTCATAGCCTCAAATGAGTAATGTGGTTGTTCTACACTCATTCCATTAAGTTGCCTCCTAATTGGCTATGCAACCTCAGGCCCTGCATTAGCAATATTCTTTATTTTTTATCATTTTAAACAAATATGCTTCAGATTTGTGCCCACAAAATGCCACAGAGAACTCTGGGATCCTTACCATCCAGCATATAAGCATGAAAGGTCAGTGGACAAATCCATATTTAAGTGCCTGCCAGGTAACCATTTCAAGGTCTGATTTTAAGTGTGGGTCCCCTCGACTGCATGTAACGTCAGTGACCAGAAAGTGCCACCTTCATTTTAACATTACTGACAAATAAAGACTATCTTATTACTGATCCTTAGAGCACCCCCTTGACTAAGCTGTGCATCCAGCCACAAGAGACTGAGCCACTGTGTTCCATGCAAAGCACAGTTCAGCATTAAAATGACCAGAGAACTTCACAGGCTGGGACTAGTGTACCAGCAACACAAGCATGAGGTTAATCCTGCCACAGAATAAAAGTTCATAGGGGATCTTAAAAGTACCAACAGGAAAATGAAAATTTACATGTACCTTGTTAACGAGCAGAACCACAAGTCAGATACGCCTGTGTTTTTATCAATCATATATACATATCACAGTGATGATTCTAAGAAAGACTTGCAGTCAAAACTGACATCAACAGCTTTTAAAAACAAAAGCAGAGCAGCCTTTATCTTCAGCTCTTACAACAGATGAGTCTCATGGCATTGCGTTATGAAGCCAGATCACCGTTTCTTACTTTTGCCTCAGATTTTTTGAGGCACTGAACATCCCCAAACAGAAACTGAAAAAGCACATCATTATTTAATTTGCTTGAACCTTCTAGTGGAAAATTTCTGCCAAACTGCTTCCAAGCAGTAAGTTAGGAAATAAAGGTTGCTTCTGGCAGAAGCAAAATATTCTGCAACTTATCATTCACTCTGGTGAAAGGATTTGGACTCTGGTTGAGCAGGGGTGCAGGGCTGTGGGGAAGGTGCAAGGAGAGTCCCTACAAAGAGGTGTTTTGCCACCTCACAAGCCAGGGTAATTAGAGGCTTGGGAGAGTGGAGAAGGAGCAAAGAAGAAGGGATGGCAAAACAACAGTTTACACATGGTCAGCAGATATATTAGCTGTTAAATTCCATAATACACTGGGTGTTTTCAGACTAGAATTAAGCAGGATGACCCAAGCAACTGGCAATATGGATTTCTTCAGGCTAACAGCTTAACTATGAGCAACAGGGAGAGAGCATCCATCCCCTGGTTTTGCAATGAACCACTGAAATAGTATGGAAAGGTAAAGATGCCCTCTTTTACTAAGGGGAGAAGAACCAAACGTGCCATGTAAAGGAACAGATTGCAAAAAGGAAACATGGGAGAAAGTGAGATGAGTGCTAGGGGGTAAAAGCAGGACAAGAAATCAAAATTACAATTGAGTTTACAGGACTTGTAAACTGAAATCCCACTTCTTCAAAAGGAATATGAAGGAAAATACTCTTCACTAATAGAGTGGTTAAACACTGTAGAAACTTCGGTGACTGCACCACTCAACAGAAGTCATCATTCTGCTAAAGACTAACTTCCTGCAGGTTTCAAAGAGCTACCGTGAGCAGGATTTGTTCCTCAGAAGACAACTACCTTGTCTCATTTCTTGGGATGTCCATACTCTTGGGCTAAGTACAGCCTTACCTTATGCAGTGTTGATTTAACTACATGAGTCCTTATTTGCTGTAGGTGCTGCAAAGCATGCAGTCAAGACAGAAGGAATACTGGAGAAATTTATAGCTAAGGTAGCCAAATGCCAATCATGAAGAAAGACCATATCACAAAGACCATTTTACCTCTGCCAGATCGTTCTAATGTGATGCTGAGACAGCCATTTAAATCATAAATATCGTAATCTGATTTTAAGGGAATACTGGAACTGTATTTCCACATTTCATTCTCCAATTTTTAGAGATGCTGAGCCCAAATTAATGTGAAGTCACCAGGGACTCTCAACAGCTGACTATATGGTGCTATGCAGTCTGAAAACTAGGACCAAGGTATGTAACCACAGATTAAAAATCAGTAAGCTTTTTCTGTTGGTCTCTTTTTTGGACCTACAACAGTACAACCGAGAATACATTTTGTCATTCAGTGGGTCTTATGAAAATAAATTTAAGTGTTTCTCAATCATTTAAGTAGATAAAAGACTCCATAATGATAAAAGTTAACTATTTCACCACAGCCTTTGTGTTTTGGTTTTTTCTTTTCTTAAAAAAAAAAAGGTCCTAAGCACTCACACAGTAAAGTGAATAAAGCGAGAAAGCATACAGTGCACAACTTTAACTCACTGTTAGTTTTCCTATCACAGAGAATTCCTCATTTACTTAAGAGTTGTTTTCTGATTTTCAGTTCCTCAAGTATCTACCAACTGTCCAAGGGATCAGACACTACAATAACACAGATGTTACCTGCGACTTAAATGTGAAGTCTTTTCTAGGTCAACTGAAGCAGGCATTTAACCATTCTGCAGGAGATCCAAACCTTTTTCCCCTCCAAGCTAAAGTCAGCAAGAGTTTTCCAAAGGAGTTAGCTATATTCAAGCTTTTCCTTCTGTTAAATGTTAACTGTTGAAAAATTTTAAACTCCATCTAATTATTCTATGTTGCAAAACACCAAAACCACAACATCTATTTACTTAAAATATTTTTATATAGCACAGAGCTCATATTTGTTTACTACGTAAAAATTAGCAACAAAGAAAAAACCCAAAACTCTAGAATGCTGGACTAACAACTTCTCTCCCGACTGGAAACATTCAGAAAAAATAAACTCTTTTTAGTTTATTGTTTTTAGCTTTATATGCACAGAACAATGCTTGTTCATTTTTCATGGCCTCAGTAATGTACTGAAGCAACAGACTTGTGCAGAGTTCAAGAAAAAAGTAGGGGGAAGGGCAGGTGAGGAAAATAACCAAGTTACTTGAGCATCAACATCTTAAAATCACTTCTGAAAACTTCCAGTTTGTTTTTCTTTGTTTGAGCTCAGCTTATCCATAATAATGGTATCTGATCTTATGTTTACTTGAAAGGTTAAAGGGGATGTATCTCACACTCTTGATAATCTTCTTTAGAAGATGCTAAACAAATAAATAAATACAAAAAACTTCACACAGCATTCAGTGTATCAGCTCAAAAATGTCTGATGAAGATGAAGAGTTGTAAAATAAAGGTAGTGAAACAGAACTTAAGACCTAGGTTCATTTTTTCAGCTCACTGGAATATCGGTGAAGCACTGTAGCCATTAAACAATGCTACCTATCGACAAGATTGTTTCAATAACTAAATATTTAGGAAAAAAATGCCTATAAAACTGAAATCATGTTGCTCAATTTACAGAGAGTTACTTTACATTACTGCTATGGTTAACTTGCAAGTAAAAGTAAATAGTGTAAGCCACAGAGAAACCAGCCAAATTCTTGATGTAAAGCACATATTATCACTAGGGAAGATAAGAGAGCCTTTAAGCAAGAACTGAAAACAAATCTGTTTCTTAATATAAACCATAATATTAACTTGCTTCAGTGTGCCAATTACTGCTCTCAGAAAACATCAGCTCAGCTGTGCTCTAGCTCAATTATGACTACCTTGTTCCAACTACAAACCAGAGAAAAATAAAGCAAAAAAAGATAGCTAAGACAGGTTTCAGCCTTTTCAAACACCAGACTAGAGAAGTTCTCCTTAAACTCAGGGTTCATTAACCTTCTCAACTAGCAACACATTATGCTACACTAAATTTAACTCCTACCAAAAAAAAGCTTTACCCATGAACTTAATTGCATCCTTTTATTTATTTCTTAAACTGTCTTAAAGCTCTTATCAGGAAGAGCTATTAGAACTTACGTTTCACTAAAGCAGAGTGAATCATATCAGTTCTTTTAGCATTCTCTCTCTCTGAGCTACTGCTTCTGTATAGGAATAAGAGAGTGCATCTGTTCAAAGATCAGACCAGTACTTAAAGACCCAGAGTCTCTTCCCAGCAGCAAGGGAAAAGAGGTTATAAAGGCCCAACTGAAGACAGCATGAAGAAACATGACTTGAAAGAAGCAAGTGCTCAGCCAAATGGAATCTCACACTTGCTTATCTCCACAAAAAAACACATTTAAGCAACCAGTTATTTCGATCTTTCACCTATTCACATCTGTTGTTTCTGCACCCTGTGAATCCAATCTACATATTGGGAACAAGAGTTAATTCTAAAATTTGTTTTCCAACCTGTCATACTATTATAGATTGAAACAGAAAGTGTGAGGAAAAGCAAAGTAGCAGGAAAACAATAATGTTTGACTTCAGTGACTATTCTTATCCAGAACAGAAGTTATGAATAGAACCTATCAGGCACTGGATGGTGGAAGTGATATTGCATCCAACACTGACGCACAAGTGTGACAAATTACAAGGCCAGAACTTCTTAATTGATCCAAATGCTTTTACAATTTAGAAACTGAAGTTGGCCTGCAAAGGAAATGGAGTTCCAAGCCTCCTGAACTGCTTCCCTTCCACCTGCCTGCATGTGATCTTAGGTGGCTGACATAACCTCTTCCTCTCCTTTTGGCAAAGCTCAGGGAGGGCATTTCTCTTCTGAACTGGATCATAATCACACTGAGCAAGGGGGCAGCCACTGGGTGAGGTTTATGTGTAACATGTAGCAGCCTTTACTGCTGTTCCTGAGAGAGGAGACTGATGTAATAACATCAGTACCGTATTTGCTTTTTAGCAGACCAGGAGTTACTAATTAGCACGGAGCTACTACAAGCTGAGGATGGCAGGTTTATGAGTGGATCCATTTGAAAGTCTATCACTGCAGCATCCTTCTAAAAGCTGGCAAATACATTCTTTAACAACTGTTATTCCATACACCATGAAATTCTTCACACGCCTCTCATGTTTTGGTTTAAATACTTACAGCATTTTCATTAAAAAACCCACTACTTTTCAGAGGTTTATAACTCAGCTGGAAAAATTTTGCTTTGGGCTGAAACTTGGTACAAGTCATAGGAATTCACCAAAAACACTTTTGTTATGAAATGCAAGTCAATAAAGCCATCTTTTAAACTGCAAAACAAAACAGCAGGGAAATGCACTACAAGGGTATTCCTTGGACAGGAATGCATGCTGCTGTAGTGCTTAGGCGATGCAGAAGAACTTAAGCCCCATTCTCAGAAACAATAAATAGAAAATGGTGCATAATAAACATCAGTACGTGAGGCTCGCATTTCTGAACAGTCCTGGTAGCACAGCAGATCCAAAGTACTCATTATGGTCAATTCTATTTTACTGTTACATTTTGTAGTTTACTATTTCTCATTACAGCCTATTGTTTCACTGGAGAGTTTGTGCAGGCTTATTTACATGAGAGACCACAGAGGTTCAGATTAATAATCATAATTTCTTAAAAATCCTTCAAACAGATTAATTAGACAAAACCCGGACTCTGAAGTGGTTATTGGCTACTCAGTTGCAAATACTTTTCCAAGTAACCAAATACACATTCCTCTGAAGACCTTCTCACCCTGAGAGTGCCAAAGTGGATTAATTTCCCTTGAAATCTTTGATTTCATGGGGCTTCCACTACTGAGAATAAACACTACAAGGAAGACAGGAGGGCTGGGGAGTGGGAAATGCATACATATACACACAATGCATGGTCAGCAATGAGTTAATGCTATTATTCTGCACCACACAGTGTGGCTAAATAAGCATTTTTTCATAAGGTTGCTAATGAAAGCACTCGCTAAATACAAAAGGACTCTTTACTACTTCAGTCACACATTCCAGGTAATACTTTTGTATCACTCAGTAACACCTTTAAGCCCAAATGCACATCTTTTGCCAGAATTTAACAGCATTTTATTACTGCAGCCTTCAGGTCCGCAACTGGAAATCTTGGGGTTTTTTTCCAAGTAGTCTGTAGGAGACAGGTCAGCCACTGAACACGCACTGTGCACAGAGAATCTCCTCTCCTTCAAATTCTATGTATACGATATACTACTTGGGAAATAGCGCTTATTCTAACAATTCAAATTGTTGTCTAATTGCTTGGACTTTAAGTGTGCAGACTTGATTACCATTAACTTGATCTCTGCGTATACCTGTGGAAATTTCTTTGCAGCTTACAAAAAAATAAAGCAATAACTGCAATGACAAGGCTGAGGTTAAGCTGCTTTTCCTACATTAAAGAGAAAACATTTTCTCAGACAAGTCATTCAAGCTTAGTTCCCATCAATCTTCTGAACATGTATAACTTGTGTCAAGACAGCATTTACTACTGTGGACAAGGTCAGGCTGCTGAGCTTATTAAACAAGTGTTAGCTTACTATTGTAAATAAACTTCCACACTACAAGTTGCTCAGCTTTTTGTTATTCTTTCCCTCCTTGAGAGTGTTTATCACAGGTTTATGGAGGTCAAGCTCACACATTTGGCTGGTGGACTGGCTGAAAGCAATGGCCAAATAATGATATGCGAGAAGACAAACAGTTTAAGACACACAAACTGCTCCTTCTCCATCTCTCTCTGTTGTCCCTCCAGTTACTGCTGCATACATCTTTAGCACAGCTGAATTCACAGCAAAAACACAAGCACTGTGCTATGGCTCTCAAAAGAAAGTTATCCCCAGCAAGTCTCCTGACATTCAAACTGGCCAGCATGCCTACCTCTGCTTCCAATCACTGCTTTACCACAGCTCCAGTCTCAGCTTGCCCTCTGCCTCCAGACACCACTCGAAGACAGACTTTCTGGGACACCTGCTCCTTCACGCACAACAGAGACGCAAGCATCTGATGCTGCCTAGTAGGAACAAAGCTAGCAGAGGACGTGCTCCTTCTGTTTTCCTTCTGTGCAGCACAGCAGTCTTACTTTGGTGCTCTAAGAAAATGAAAACTAAACAGAGAAAAGCTACTTTTTTCTGAAATAATCCCAGGCATAGCCTGCAAGCGAAGAAAGAAATCCCAACTGCTGAACAGCTGGGTACCAAAGGTGAAGGGAAAACCACACTCCTCTCCTATATGAAGTAATGCGAGTACAAGGTTGGGAAGCAGCAAGTGGCATGGGGCAAGTCTCAGGCTCTGATGAGGTGAGAAAGCACCTTCTGCAGAGGAAGATGAGATGGGGAACCCAAACTGCAGGCCCAGGGATAACACACCAGGGCTCGACGAGCCCACTGGAGAGACAGCAAGAAGGGCAGGAGCCAGAAGGAACGACAGAAGCCGGGAGGAGGAAAAGGGAGACAGAAAAACAAGAGAGACAGGGTGAAACAACTGCGCTACACAGGTGGCAGCGCCCACCGTAAAACAAGGAGGGCAAGAGAAGACGCTCGCGAAAGGAGCCGGCTCAGCGCAGCCAAGGCAAGCGAGCCGGGAGACCTTCCCTTTGGCGAAGTACTCGGTTAATGGCTTTTGGAAGCCTCCCAGTAAACGCAGCCTATACCTCGACCTCAGTATTTGTCACAGGGAGTAAAGAGGCGACAGCTCTGCCACCAGCCGCTGCCTCGCTGAAGTTGCGGACCCCGCAAAGCCCTCTCACGGGGCGCCTTAATAGGGAAAACACCGGGAGCTTTACCCTTCCCGTCGACTATTCCATTTCTGGGGGCGGGGAGGCACGGACCCAGAGGAACAGGTGTAAGGGAACCCTGGCGATACCGACGGCAAAGAAACGAGCTCCCTACAAAGTTTGCCCGTCGGCCCGAGAGCGCCGAGGGCTCCACGACACCTGCCCGAGCGCCACCGGGACGGAGGGGGAGCTACTCACGTCGTCCCATTTGACGAATTTGACGCCTTTCTTCAGGGTCTCGGAGACGCAGACGGGCTTGAGCTGCAGGGCGTGCACCCCTGGCTGCGCCCCGGCCATCTGCCCCGCATGGACGCGCTCCCAGCCCCGCGAGCGGAGAAGCCGCGGGAGGCGGCTGACCTGCGGGAGGGACGCCGGGAAACGCTCCCGCCTGGAGGCTCGGCTCGGGCTCGGCGCGCCGNCCCGCGCCTGGCCCGCAGCCGCGCGGTGCCACCTGCCGGCGGCGGAGGGAGCGGCACCACCTCCTCCCGGCGGGGCGAGGCCCCCGGGCNGGAGGCTTCAGCGGCGCCCTAGCGGCGGCCGACAGCGGTGGCCGGGTCGAGCCACGCCGCGGCACATCCCCTATATACGGGCGGCTCGCCACGCGCGCGCCCGCCCGCGCCCTCGCACACGCNCTCTCTCCTACCCCGGGGCTATCTCTCTCTCTCCTCCCGTGGCTCACCCTTTTCTCACCCGTGTCTCACTCTCTCCTCCTCCCGTGGCTCCCTCTCTCCTCTTCCGGGGTGCTCTTTCTCTCTCTCTCCTCCCATGGCTCCCTCTGTCCTAACCCCCGGGGCTCCCTCTCTCCTCTCCCCGTGGCTCTCTCTCTCCTTCCCCCTCGGCTGCCTCTCTCTTTCCCCCCGGGCTCCCTCTCTCCTCCCCGGGGCCTCCCTCTCTTCTCCCAGAGCGCTCTATCTCCTCCCATGGTTCCCTCTCTCCTTTGCCGTGGTGGTCTCTCTTCCTCTCCCATGTCTCTCTTTCTCTCCTCCTATAGCTCCCTCTCTCCTCCCACATGACTCTCCCTCTTTCCTCCCTCCATGACTTTCTCTCTTTCCTACCCTAATGGCTCTCTCTCTTTACTCCCCCGTGGCTCCCTCTCTCCTCCTGTGGTTCCCTCTCTCGTCCCTCGTGGCTCTCACCTCTCTCCATGTCTTTTTTCCTCCCCCCGATCTCATCCCGCGGTGAGGGCCTGGTTCCCCAGCCAGCAGCGCCCAGTGGGTGCCTTCCTCGAAGTGTGGTCTGGGTCAGCTCTCTCAGCCTTCCCACCAGTGAGTTGCACTAAAGGAAAGGCACGCGTGAATCTTTGCTAACATGCCACAAACGTCTTTGCTTGCTGTGTCACTCGTCCATGCCGAGAGATGCAGCCAAGGTGGTACCTCTCGCCCATGTCAGGCTTTAGGAGGGATGAGCACAGGAGGTGCTGTGGGCTCTTAGGAAAGAGTTGTGGCAAAAGCAGAGTAGTAGGGCAGGGCTTCGTATAATCATAGAATCATTAAGCACAACCATACGTGTCCACTACTAAATCACACCTCTAAGCAATCATTATTCCCTTTGCTTAGCCTGCAGAGAGATGACTGTGATACCAAAAGAGGAAAAACTTAACAGCAACACAAATAATTCTCTTCAAAGTGTGATTCTTTAAATACACAGAAGTTGCTTTACCACAGCTTTTTGCCTCCGTAAAATCAAGGGGCTTTCTCAGAACAAAGGCACATTACCTTAACTGAGTTTAGGTACACTAAACTCAAAAGGCATAAAGGTAGCAAAATGTCCTCTCACCTAGTAAAATCCCAAACCCGGGGCTTCTAAGGAAAGGGTTTTGAAGAACTAAGTTGTCTGTGCTCCATAAATGACCTCCTCTCTGTTATAGACCCTGTGCAGTCATAGCAGTGATAAAGCATGAGATGATACAGCACAGATGGCTAATTTCTCCATAGAGGTTTCCAGTTGACCCTTATGCTTTAGGGGCAGCAGGTCAAACAATGTAGAAGAGCCATCTTTGAAGAAAAATCAGTTTCATTTCAGAGGAGTGATATTTCAAAAAATTAATATGTCCAATCTGAGTAGAAAAAAGCTCTCTTTTTTTTTCAGTTAAAAGCTACAAAACTAGCATATTGGACTCCTGATTTGCTCTTGCAAAATTACAGAGTAGTTAAAGCTCTTCCCCTGGGTCTCTTCTAACTTCTCCCTCCTCAGTAAGAAGCTTTTCATTGCCTTTGACGGGAGTTGAATCTTCTTTACCATGGTCTGTGCAGGTAGCATACACAGTCCAAGGCCAGTTAATCCATTTAACCAATGTTTTATTTGTATCAACCTTCCATGCAATTGCGAGAGTCACATCAATCAGGAGGAAAGTCTATTCTCTCACTGCTTTATTTTCCATTAATTTGCCACAATTTAAAGAAATACTAGCAAAATCTAGATTTGACTGCAGTGAAGTAAGTACAGAGTTACTCTATGACTGGGTGAGGGAGAGTGATTTTCAGTACCGTTTTCACAACTGCCTTTTCATCCAGTACATAGGATACAAAAGAAGAAAAATGAAATAATGATATTAAAATCCCCTAGAAAATAACTGCAAAAAGCACTGGTGTTACCGTACTTATCAGTGATCCCATAAGCATTTGTATTTACACCAGTCTACCCATTTCAGCTGTTTGGAAGATATAAAACTACCATGGATGGTGGCACCTCTGTGGCAGTTTTCTCAACAAGTCCATAATACGTTTTCATTTGGCATAGCCTTCTTTACAGTCTCTCTTAGGGAAAAACAATCTCAATTCATAATGTCACATCATGATTCCCAGTGATACTGCGGATTCTTGGCAATCTGTTATTCTGAACACAGAAGAGCTGATCCTATAGGCTGTGATACTGGTATGCAGTACTTCAGATATGAAGCATTGTTTGGAGCGATTTTGTGGCTTTTCACACTTAAGTATTTTAATCTGATGGTATTTGGCTGAAGAGAAACATGCCTTTTATATGGCAGATACCTAATGGATTTTGCATCAAAATGAAAAAGAAGCACAAAAGGAAATGGCACTATGACTCTGCCTTTTAGACAACAACAGCTATGGAAAGTGCTTGTGATTCAGCCCTTGCTGAAATCCTAGGCTCAGTGAAATCAGTGGAAATTTTAGTTTCAACCCAGATAGCTAGCTTATGTGCTATCACTATTGCTTAATTAGCATTCGTTCCAGCTAAGAACACTTTTTTTGGTACTTAGTACATACTGCAAGTGCTTAAATTCAATGCACATCTAAATTAAAACTCTCTTTTCCACAAAGCATGGCATCAGTGGCCTGGAAACCAGACATGCTTGGCTAGGTCGCTACACCCAGAAAGGGTATGAGTGTCTTGGACCCAGTCTGGCAAAAGTAGGACCAGACACCTTTCTCCAAACGCTCAGCAAGCCTTACTAAATTCCTAAATTCCTATGCATATCATCTATTTCTTCTTGACTCAGCCCCTTTTAGTTCCAAGAAACTAAAGGGAAGATATACTGCTAGAAATAAACTTGGTAGTGGGCTTATTCAAGTAGCTATTCAAAGTTGTACACAGCAGATGTGATATACTCTGGTCCTATATTGCTGCAGGAATTGACTTCTGAATATTTTTCGGTTTGTAGGTTCAAAAATTTCAGCCTGGACAGTAAAATATTGCCTTGTATAAGTAATACAAGCTATTTGAATGCAATATACCCATAAAGCATTATTTTTTATATAACATGCCTAGGTACAGAAGTTTCATTTCCAGGATAATAAACTGAATGCACAGTATGTTTTAGATTCCCATGTGGAAATGTACGTAGGCAAATAGGAGAAAGGAACAATAACTGATTTAAGTAGCAGATGGCATTGGGCAAAGTTAGATCAAATGAAGACACAGCAAAAGCTCTACTAAAAGAGTGTATCGTGAGGTGACACGAGAAATGCATTTAAAATAAAATTTACTCTTTTAAATTTGATTTCTGAGAAATATATATGAAATAACTCTATGCCATTCCTATGTTGCTATCCAGAGTTGATTTTTATAAGTCTACATTTTGAAAAGAAGCAGTGACCTCAGCCGTGAAAATGCACTGGTGTACCTAACATACTAAGAGTTAAATGTAAGTGGCAGTGTTTGCAGGATTTGGGATTAAAGGTAAAGTCAGCCTCAACAGAAGTATATAATCCTAATTGCATTTTGAATTGGGCCCAAGTTATACTTTAATTATCAGTGGGAAGAGGATCATTAGGTTCTATGGAATAACTCTCCAGAAAAGAAATATAGAAAATTTGACCCTATCTTTCTGAAGAAAAGCTCAGTCACCCTGAGAAAATCACCTTTCAAATAATGTAGACAGTAGAACTCCAATCTTACCAATGAGAGATAAGTGCCACAAGGCATGGTGAAACTGCCTTGTTTGTGACTGTCATGTTAAGAAATTAAACCTACTAAAAGGCATCAGTCCCAAGAGATATCATAGTTTTTACTCACACATTCACCTCTTAAATTAATACTTCCATGAGCTTACAGCCAATGGCCATTGAAATATGTTTATATTTAATTTGATCCATTTACCAGATGTCGTATGTAAATAATGTCAGCAGTCAGGTATATCCTGTGCCTTTATGAGTTATACTGATAACTTACGTGGCACAGCCACTCTGTCAGGTGACTCTTCAATAGTGAGTATAAAATTCTGGCACACAAAACACCACCATAGCAACAAAGACAGCCTGGCAACAGCAGCTGCTACACGAAAAGAAATTGCAACAGGAGGGGCATCTTGTAAAAAAAGTCCATTTCCTATGAAAATAATTCTTTTTCCTTCATATCAGCATCACAATTGTCTTCAAACTACATGGGGAATAAAGATGAATGCACAATGTTTGAAATTACAACACTGGTAGGGTGTTTGTGTATATGACATTACCGGGTCACTGCTATGCTCACTGGAACCGTCTTTTACTCTGGATTAATTGACTGGGACCTATGGATCTCTGTGCCACTGGAAACTGTCTGTATTCCTCCTTGCAACACCCTGCATTAGGAAGAACAAATCTCTGATGGTTTCAGCAGAAGATGCTGCGGAACAGAATTCTTCATCCATTCACACCCAAGACCTCCACCATGACTCTTTTCATGTCATGGTAGGATTAGTTCATTACTGTGACAGTTAGCAGAGCTTTGTGCATGTGCTTTTCACAGCAGCCACCAGTCCCTGCCCCAGTGATGTTCCAGGATGCTTGTCTCCAGCTCTGCCATAGCCCTGGCCAGCCATGGTCACACTGAGCCATGCCCAACCCATGGACTGGCATACTAGCCTGACCTCAGCCCATCCCCATCTCCTGGTCCTGCTGTCCTGGGGTTGTGTCTGACTCTGCAAATTGATGCAATACTTGCACAGTTAGAATCACAAGTAAAAAAATGAGTAGGTGCATTCCCTGGAAAGTGTTAACTCACCCTTTTTTATGTGCTATAACCTGTTTTTTCTTCCCTGTTAAGTTTATAACCCAATACAGTTTTGGAGGTTGTTAAAACCAGTTCATAAAATGCACAACACATTTAAGAATGCTGAATTTAACTGTGAAAGGCTTCACAGCCCATGAGATTTGTTAAATCAAAGCTGAGGTAAACTGTTAAAGGTCCACTGATTTCAAAGCTGTGCATTTGCTTATTCCAGGCAATGTCTGCACCTTTGCCTTTTTTATTTCCTTCTAGCTCTTAACTCTTGTCCCAGCTGTATATGCAGATCAGAACCAACTAGAAAGCAGATTGTCTCAACTGCTTTTATTTACATCCAAATTTAGCTGTGAGTTGTACTAAAAGAAGAAAACATTAAATGTGATGCAACATAGAAATTGCCTTGAAAAAAATCCACAACCCTTTAGGAAACAAAAACTAATGTTCTCTGGACTCTGTAGCTGCCAATGAACAGGACCTCTGTGCTTCATGCAGTGAGGGGACTGCCTAGTTTATGCTTTTCTTGCAGTGTCTTAAAATTACAGAAATCCTCTTATGATATCTCTTGGAAGCCTGACAAACGAGTCAGTGTATACTTTCTCTGGATTCACCTCCATAATCCTCACAAAACCATTATGTGTATCGCTATGACAGAGCAATATTCTTCTTCTAGGAAAAAGGAAAATAGCTCTCAGCTCTATTTCCCATTACCACAGCAGAGTCATGGCTCATGGAAGCAAATGAATTAGTGTAGGTTACAAGTGTGGCATGGTTTTAGATAAATTAATAGATTAAAGCTCTAGGTAGGGCGGTTTGTCTTGAAATAGGATGTGAGATTATGAGTCTGAAAAAGTGAATTCTCTTCTCAGATCTGCCCCAATCTTCTTTCCTTAAAGTCAAATGAATTACTTAATCTTTTGGGTCCCTCTAGATGACTCTGTTATCTATTTAGCTCCTAAAGCCAAGCAGCCCAGCACTTATGAGCCATGGATTTCTAGAGACCACCACAGCACAAGGGCTTGGTTTAAGTCACTTAAAAATTATGGGTCTGTACACCAGCAAGTGTACTTCATTTCCATTCAACATGTCTAGAAAAGATTTTATAATTCTTTTAGATAACAAAAACGTAAGGACAAGTTATGTGTTGGGTTTTTTGTGTGTTGGAAATTTGACATATTTCCTTATTTTCTTAAGATTTCCTAAGTGCTGTTGTGTCTTTTGATACTTCTAACAAATTAAGTCCAAAAGATTTTGATTGTATACTTTCTCTTCAAGTAAAGCATCTTGTTTAAAATTTTGTTTCTTGTTATAATCCACTAATGCTTCCCTCTTCTCTTTCTCGAAGCATTCTTATAATACGCTACTCTGAATCATCACAGACTTCTGATTCCCATTCTGGCTATTTTACAGAACTTGCAGTTGTAGAGGGTGAAATTCCACAACTGACAAAAGATTAGTCATAAAGCAACAGAACACCATTTACGTAGTTGAAAACAGTTGCTCTGAAATATATTTCTAAGACTTGGAGCAATTGGGTGGTGATGTAAATCATAGAATCATAGAATAATTTAGGTTGGAAGGGACCTTAAAGATCACCCAGTTCCAATCCCCCTGCCATGGGCAGGGACACCTCCCAGTAGGTCAGGCTGCTCAAGGCCCCATCCAACCTGACCTCGAACATCTCCAGGGATGGGGCAGCCACAGCTTCCCTGGGCAGCCTGTGCCAGTGCCTCACCGCTCTCATAATGGAGAAATTCCTCCTTATGTCTAGTCTAAATCTACTTTTCTCCAGTTTATACCAATTGCCTTGTCACCACAAGCCTTTGTAAAAATCTTGAGCCACAAAATCTCTTAGAATTAATTGTAACTCGTAATGGAAACATATCAACTTCTAGTTACATTTCAGAGAAGCTGATTTAAATTTAATTCAGTTCTTAATGGTGCTAATCTAAAAAACCTTCTAGTCACTAATACCATGTCTAATGGAAGAAAGGACTAGTTAGTGTCCTACATTCTACTAGCAGCCTAAGTGCAACTTCCAAAATCTGACCAAGGACAACAATGTCCTCCATGACCATAAAGGTGAAAGCTATTATGGCCAGCCCCAAACTCTTCTGCTGTCTAATCACTAATAATTTTAATAAGAATTTCTCAAGATTTTTAGTGTATTCTCTTAAAAACAAACCAAACCAAAACAAAACAAAAATAGAGTGCCATTCTCCAGTAGATTTAGGTGTAAATTATGAAGCTAGAAATGCAGCTTCAATGAATGGTTCAGTTGATGTCTCATACCATGACTCTATGAGAGGAAAAAGCACTAACAGGTAAAGCACTTGTCTGTCTGGGAAGCAATCTGCTCTAACAGGATGCCTGCTGAGCAATCAGAACAACATTTAGCAGCCTCCCAACCAGAAGACATTGTTAGAAGCATAAAGACATTGTCAGAGAAAGGTAAGAGGTTAAATGGAAGAATTAAAGTGCCGTTTTAAAGAACACAAGCTACATTTTGGTATTTATGAGCAAAACATAGCTAGCAGGAGGAAAGGAAGAAACAGCCAAGATCTGTCTATTCCATATCCATACAAGATCACCAACAAATAGTGCTGGTTGCCTTACTCCCATTTTCTCTTCATATTTTGTATCAGACAGTTGGCTCCATGGTATCCAAAATGCTCTTATTCCAGGAAAAGAGAAATGAAGAGGGCTAATAGGTCAAACTGGAGGGCCCGATCATATTGTGATTGAAGTTATTCCATCAGCTGTGATGGGAGTTCAAACAGGCCCTCTGAAAGTAAGTAACAAACTATTTTGCAATTATCTTTTTATAAGATGATGCAACAGTTTTGATGAAACAGCTTATTTTTAATTTAAGGTTCAACATTCATTTTCCCAGTAGTCTTGTAAATATATAAAAGGCCACAACATAATTTCAAATAAGGAAGAACAATTATTATTAAGAAATCTCAGATTTCAGAGCAGCCAGTAGGTAGAGAACTACAAGCAAAACAAAGCTAGAAGTGAACATCACAGATTATAATGTGACTGCTCTAAATGCAGTAAGATTTGCAGTAGTCATAGGGAATATCTGACACATGCACTCCTACCATCAGTGTTGCCAGCATTTCATAGATTATCTGTAAGCAAACTCTGTGCTTACAAAATTAATCTGAATGTAAATGCCAATTAAAGAAACTATATTTTTATTTATAATGCAGAAGAAGCAAGAACAATAGACATTATTTGCTTTTGCACTGCCAAGAATATGTTAACTTATTTATAATCTTGTAAAATATCAAGAATTCAACCATGAGCGTAGCCTCATTTTGCACACATTGTTAGCTATTTGGACAAGGGCTGTTTATTACTATCTAGTTCAGCGACATAGACAAAGAAAGGAAGTGTGCTCAGAAGTGAGTATTATCACTCCCCTAAGAGACCACAATCTTATAAGAAGTCTTAGACAAGCTGAGAACTGAGTCCAGATTTCCAAGAAACCTAATCAAGTACAGTTTCTCTGTTCTCCTACATGCCTCATAGCACTGATAAAAAAAACCAACACACAGATGTTTTAGATATGATGCAATAGAAAGAATTAACAGAACAGTATATGGTAGAGGAAAGGATCTTGGGATTAACAAATAAACATCGATTTAATATTATTTGGTACCAAGTTTGTCAATAAAATTCTGCTGCAAATCTAATATAATAGGATTTATGCTTGGAGTATTTGAATTAAAACATAATTGCCTTGCAGAGTAGTTCAGGAAAAGTGCATAAAAGAAAGAAATAGAAAAACACAGAAACGTGAATTCAGCTTGGCCTTTCAAAAAAAGTCATCAAAAATTCAATAATGTGAGCTCACCACTACAAAGCCAGATCAGTGTCAGTCCCGCCTCAAGAGAGTTTCAAATCCAAGTGCTTTACCACACACAGCACTGATCTTCTTTCGTATTTCACTGATTTCCTTTGAGCTGTAGGTACTGATTCCTTCCTAGGATGACTTAATAAAAGGTGATTTTCACAGACAGAAATGGGACATAGGAATGCAAGAGGTCCTTTTGCAAGAGGGCTGGTATTTAAAAATACCAGAATTGTACATGTAAATTTATGATGGGCATCTATTTTTGATGTGTGCAAAATGCTGACATTTGACTGCATTTGCACAAAGGTAGGGACTATATTCTGTGAAGCAGGCAGAGTCAGATCTTGCTGCTGCTTTCCTCTCTTTACCACTATGCATCAGTGAAAACCTCCTATCTCAGATTACTGAGCCAAAAAATGGATGTGGGTATTAGCCAATAAGCATCTTGCAAGCTGTAATTAATATCTGATTGCACCATAGACTGTTGCTGAAAAAAAGGCTAGCTCTATTATTAAAAAATGAAACACAGTAAATTCTGGCAGTGGAGACAGTCATTAGTTTAGGGTCAGTTTGCTTCCTTAGCAGAAAAGTGTTTCCTTCTAATACTTTTGTGGAAATAATCAGGCCTTTTACTTACGTAACAAAGTAGAACAGGAAAGTGAGGAACCCAGCCCTCAATTCTGTGCCCTCAGTATCAGTTCTACACCCAAGACCTCCTTGTTAGTTTTTCAGCATCTTCCTACATCAAGGAAGAGCATGTACATCTAAGCACATCTCTATGCTCTGATATTGGCAGAGCATCATTTCATTTTGTACTAGAAATGTTTTAGCACCAGACTGTTAGTATAGGTGAAGAATTCCAGTTAGCATGTATGCGGGCATAGAAAACCTGTAGTCAAAAGAAAATGCAATGCAGCCTGCATAGAAGACAAACTGTGGATCTCAAAATGTTTTTGTGATTATAACGGAAAGATTTTTGATAGATTCAGTATTCATTTTAGCAGTGTATTTTAATAACATCCATCTCAGACTGTTTCACATGAAAGTTACAGTTATGTTTACAGGTCATACAAAACATTATCAGAGTTCATTAATGCTGTGGCAACTCATGCAGGGGGAGTGTCAGTAGAAGCAATAAAAAAATAAAACTTGTGGCATTTGCATATAATTTGAAAAACTAAAAAATAGAACAAAGATCCATAGAAACAGATTGCAGAGCGCCCTGGAACATTTATGATCACTGAAAGACTAGCAAGTCCAAATTACACTGTAAAGATACAAGAATGATTGATTTATACACAGTCCTTAGCAGGGCCAGTAGGAAATAGTTGACTTTCGATATGCCATGGAGATGCCAGGGTCTTCCCACTTCCCCTCCTGAACTGCTTTCGAAGATGGCAGTTCTCCACAGGCTTGGATGAGGTTGGAAAGGCTGATGAGCTTTGAAATTGTCCATTCTTATTTGGTGAGTGAATTACTGTTCCCCAGTGCTGTACCAGCCTGAGCAAGTTCTTATACACAATTCCTGCCAGATGGGGTTTTGTCTCCCTGGGGGGGAAGGCATTGTGGTTAAGAAGCTTTAGAAAGCCCCAGGTTGCAGACAGTGAATACAGAGGCCTGAGAGGGCCGAGCAGTAAATTGCCAGTGTGATCCCTTGTTTGTTTCTGTCGAGTCAGTGCATTGTGTACTCTGAAATACCTTTGCTTGTTTCTGAATAGTTTCCACCAAAGCTGAAAGTGTAATTATCTGAGAAATACAGTTAATTCCTCCACAGAAAAAGAGCAGTCCTAATAAGACTAGACTGTGCTCCTGTTTAGGTTGCCAAAAAATTTGTTTTTCAATCCTCTGTTCTCATGTACGCATCTTTTATAAGAATTAGCACGTTGAGATATTATTTTCTCAGCGTATTTTTTTTAATATGAACATTGACTATGAGCATATTTTTCAGTATTTTCTGAGGTATGAGAAAGGGAACAGACAAGCATTTTTACCTTTCTGCAGATAAAGTATCTAATATATGTATGTTGTCTATGTATGCACATATTCCCACTTTTTTTAAATCGTAAAAATTCTATGCTTGGAACATGGATTACAGGTACGCCTTCATGGAGAACTAGACCTCTTGCTGCAATTATTTTCTTCATTTTCTAAGTGAAACCATTGGAAACTAGCAGAAGCAATACTTATTTTCACATCTGCAACAATTAAGTCCTCAAGCCCAATTACAGCTCCTTTTGCCAACCTCTTGAAACTTGTTTCTGCCCTTAAAAAAACCAGCCTGCTAGATTGAAGCACGGTCCAATAGATAAATCATAGCTGAGAGTGGTTTATGAGACTGTTAGTTTATGAAACCATTAGTCAACCCTTCCCAAAGGAAACAAAATCCATCAGTTCATTTTCCTCCTGTCCATAGAAGGCAACAACCAATCCTTGCCGCAGCCACCTCTTAGGAGTGGTCTACATCTACCATCCCTCAGGATCTAGTGGGAAAAAAATGGGATTTATATGTGTCCATGCTTTAAGCATAATGGGGAGGTGTTTGGATTTGTTGCCATCTCAGTGTGCACTCTGCCGTGCTTAGCTCTGTTCCACTTCACTTTGCCTGTGTGCTTGGGGTCAAAAGAAAGCAATTGCTTTGAAACCACACTTGCAGCAAGCTAAGACTGCTCACGTATGTCAAACATTAGCCTGACAATTAGGAGGCACGCCTGGCTGGAGCACGTGGTATCTCTGTAAGGGACAGAAGAGGCATCTTCTTCAGGATTCTCAATGCATCTGCCAAAATGTGAGTTTGGGCCCAAAATATAAGCAAGGTTTGGTGACAGAGAAATTAGTTTGCTGTACCTTTAGGTACTTCAAAGTGAGAGATGGAGGACAAGTCTACTCTCAAAGTCACCTGGTGGTGACCACCTGTTCTATTTTCAAAGTTTACGCTGCCTTCCCAAATGAAGGTTTTCTTATTTGACAAATCAAGTTAAAATTTGAGTGAGAGATCAGGCCTGTTAAATGAGAACTGGGGAACATATTTGGAGATACTTGACATTTTGGTAAAAGGGGAAGATACATGCTTGGGTAGCACATGCTACACATAATAGCTACTTGAATTTGGCTTGCATTGCTTCCAGCAGTTTAGCTTCAAGAGGCTTTTCTGCATAGCAGCATAACTCTTCCTTTTAAACATCTCTAAAAGCTTAAAAAACCCCAACAGATAGAAGTTCATTTTTCGCTTGAATATACAAAGTTGTGCACTCTAATGAAGGAATACAGAGAGCCACATCCCACCTCTAAAGGCAGCATTTATATGGTCTGAGAAAAGGCTATTAGGAAGACACTGCCTTACAGTGCTGTAAAAATGAGTTAAAAGCCATTTTGCTGCTAGGTATTTTATATCTACAGCTACTCAGGAAGAAACCTGTCATCTCTGTTATAAATTTGAAAGAAAGAAACATGTACAATGCCTCTTTATAGGTACAAAATGAAAAAGGAAAGGCTGTTTTATGTATAATGTATAATACCACTGACAGTTTTCAGTATATGAAAATACTATTAAATATTTAAAGGGATGTTATGTGTGTACCTCTATACCACATGATGCAAGACCAGCTGGGCATGAAAAATAATGCCATTATCAAAGTGAACTGTATCTACTGAAGATATTGTGTAAGTGTAATAGAGTTGCCGCACTTATGTCTTTGGAGATATTTTCATTCTAACTTCCTATCTTGACTATTTATTTGTCTGCAAAAAACACCCTTTGGCATGACATTTCTCTGCCTTTCCTGAAGCTAGACTTTCAGAAAAGTGCGTGCTACATGCGTAGAAACTCTTTTGCTCTCTTGTGGATCTGTTATATTGCATTATTTAATCTCCCTGAAGACTACCTAGGGCTAGCTAGGTTTGACACAGGGGCAAACGGGTGCTTTGTCTGTGCCATGGCATATAAATGAGTTTCCCCATACAGAGAAAGAAATTGCTACATTGCATTCATGATCATTTTCCATGGCATTGGTATTTATTCTTGATTAGCTCTGCTTGCTTTACCTGTATCGCACATCTAAATGAAAAATTTTTCATATTTCAGGTTAGCAGCTGTGTGGATAGATAAATATTAGTGAGTTATCTGCAAAATATGTTCACATTTCCCCCCTCTTTTTAGTTTAAAAACCAATCATTATGGCACAATTATAGCCCATGGGGAACAAAAAGAGGCTACCCAGCAAAGTGCATATGGAGTGTTGCCAGAACCTCTAAAGGAAATTGTGTAGTATCTCTGCACTCCCATCTGTCCCCATTATCAGTAAGCATGACAAAACTGTGTGTTCTTCTGTGGCAACCAGTATAACACACCACAGTACATTGAAACTGGTTTAGATACTGACAGATAAAGGATAGGTTGCATTTTGAAGCCCTTACCCTGTTACAAGCTGAGCTTAAATTGCCCCAAAAGCCCTCTAAACAACTTGGCTGCCTGTGCTGAAACAGCTCTGGTGCAGTGGCAGAATACATCCAACTGACACTGCTGTATCCAAACCTAAAGAACTGGATCCTAAAGATGTGCCTGACTTAGTGATGTAGCTAAACACATTCCGAAGCATAGGAGCAGCCATCCAATGAAGACAATTTACAGGCTTACCAGCAAAGAGTTAAATAGCTCAGTGATTAAGGAACATAGTGATCTTCAAGCCCTTTTGCTAAAAAACACTCTAGTATTTGTCTAAATTTAGGAATCCACACATTATAAATGTAACTGCCATGGTTTATAATCTGCTAGTGAGCTGTTTTATATAAAACACTATAATAGCTTTGTGATTCACGCTCACTATTTACCACTCTAACCGTGGTATTTTGGCAGTGATTTGCTTGTTGTAAGTATTCAGTAGAGAACAATTTTCTTGCAGTCAGTAATTGCCACATCTCAAATAATTCTATGCTTTTTGTATTTTAAAAGAACTTTATGAAGAGTTACATTTGAATATTCAAGAAGTATTGTATTCCAAATATAACTGTTGGAGTACAATATATCAAATTAAAAGAGAGAGAACCTTACTTGTTACAGTATACTTCTAAGCCACAGCAATAATAAGTCTTCTGCCTTTCAGAAACAGTGCACCTAGTACTGGTACTTGGATTTAAATCAAGTCTATTCTCAAATGATCCAAGTCTTCATAGAGTAATTCTAGCACATATCATTTTTAGCTTTTACTTACAATACATGTTTGTTTTACTCCAGGTTTAGCCTTGATGATTTTCATAAATCAGTTTTTTAACTGAAAGCTTCCTTAGTGACAATAATATTAGTACCTAATGTGTATTTTACTGTGGGTAACTTGCCAGTCAACAGGCATTTACAGTAGACAAGTTTTTTACATAGGAGAACTGTGCTGTGTGAGAGAAAAGATGGATAACCAGAGCTTGTTTCCATTACCAGGGCAAGTTTCTCAAGTGTGTCTTTGGGCTGTACCTCAAGTTTTGTGGCTTCACATGACAAACTCCTGCACAAATGTATTATTATGATTATTGTATTATGATTCTGTGATTCTGTGATTATTATTGAGATAGCAAGGGTAAAAGGACACAAGAAGAACTTAGTACAAACGTAAAACAAAAGCATGTATAGTAAAAGCCTATTGACATATATAAAGCACGTACAGACTTTGAAATTGCTTACAGAGAGGAAAGCATGGGTAGGTGTATGAGCAATTAACAGAACACTTATACAAGTAATTTTCAGATAATTGTCCATTAAAATTAGTTTTCCACTTGGAAGTAAACTAAGATTCTCAAACAATAGGAACTGGTACAGAATAGAGCAACACTAACTCATTCACCACTCCACGCTCCCATCCCGTCTCAACCCCACCCTGAGGTCAAGAAGAAATCCAGCTCATTTAGTGAATAAAAGCTAATATTCTTAGCTTAGAATTAGATTAGTCTCAATGATTACACAAAATCAACTTCTGAGAAAAAACATGACAGTTGAAAAAAGGAAGAGCCTGAGACAATATTTATGGTAATAATTTGGGAAAATGATTAAACATAATTGTGATCGTCTGTTATTGGGATGGTAACAGTAGGAGGACTACAATGCTTTCATGGCAAGTCTAGATCGTCTTTTACTCGTGTTACATTTGGAAGAACAGCACACACTAAAGGGTATATAATAATCTAAGGGATAATTTGTATGGTATCCAAAACATGTAAACTTATGAATATGTAAACAGAGAGAAAGGAAGATACCTATATTTGTAAACAATCATATTTGGAACATTCTGTAGTTGATGTTGCTTTTTCAAAGAGATGTTATAAGATGAAATAAAAAAGCAGGATATGCCTCTCAGGGATCCATGCTTGCATGAAATATGAAGACATTTATCACTGGTTAATCTTAAATAATACTGTTTCTGTTTAATGCCTTTTGTCAGAACAACTGGCAAAGGAACACAAGCCTGATTACAGATATTCCTGTTCTACTGTCAGCTATACTAATTTTATTCCCTACTTTACATGCTTATGCTGACATGAATAAGCAATGCATTCTAATATACCAGTGATTCAATCTTTCTCCTTCATAATAAGCAAGTAATTTTAAGACATAATTACAAATAAATATTTAAAATTTGTTTAGAGTATAAACAGAGTTTCAATGTATAAATAAACAATTACAACGTTTCGTGTTTCTTTATTTTAGATACCTCTAAATTTATCATACCACGAAAACTAAAAATTCAATTTCCTAATCCCTTTCAATACTATTTAAGGAGATAAAGAAAATCTTCCTCTAAAATTTGTTCATATGTCATTGTTTAAATAAGCACAAAACCTGCTGTACTTACTGTTAGAGAGTAAAAATAGTGATCTGCCTATGTGCAGCTTAGTGGGATTAAATAGGTACTGGACCAGATCTGCACATGCTCTGTGCTTGTAACCGGATCAAAACTTTCACACAACCTCTGATACTAGTTAAGTATTTGCTAAGAGGTCCACAGCTGTATATACACTCAATGGCAAAATGTCAGTTGGAAAACATGGCCAGATATTTAACTACCTAGACTGTGTGGAGAAATCTGTCTCTTCAGTTCAGATGCTGACCTATTCCTTGAAGATGGAGTTCAATAAGCTATTCAACATCTCTGATTTAACATCCTACCTGCTTCAAAGATGGGAGCAAGTAGCAATAATTCAACTGAAATTTGCTTTAAAGTTTTCTAGGTCCTAGAATACTCTTCCTGACTTTCACATTTCAGTGGCTGTGTTTCCATTAGCTGTACGACACAAAAGCACACCAGAATACACTCACACATGCCAATACGCACACACCCCACTAAGGTGAGGGGGAGTGTCCCCCCTGCTAACTGCACTCTGTACTGACAGTGCCCTGCCTTGATGCAGGCTGCTCCTGGTGTGCTCCACAAAGGATGCTTGGCCATGCCCAGCTGGGGAGGTCTTGATACCACAGGATAACTTCTGGCAGTGCCCAACCCACATCTGGCAGCTGCTGTTTCTGCTTCAAGGTTTCTTTGCCATTGTTACAAGTTTTAATGCCTTTTTAACACTATTTTTCAAGGTGATGCCTTTATTCCTGAAGTCTCTTGGTAATTCTGACAGATGGTTGTCTTCTGCTTTCACATGAGCTGTTTTGGACAAATGTGCTCACAGCCCTCTTGTGAAGCCCAGTCACACACCTCGTTTACGTTGCTGCTCCTACCTTGGCGGGTGGTGTTATCCAGGCTGTTTACCATGTTCAGGCTGAGCCAGCACACTGCATTCATTTAATTTTTATGGATATGGACATTAACAAACAAACTTAAATTAGCTGGAGTGACTTGTACTACATGCAAGAATGTGAGAAATTATGACTGATTAGTTCAATTATTTGGGAAAAAGCTAGAGATTTTACTTAGTAACCTCTCTGTGTAGCTCAGTATGGTTTGGACTGCTAAATATACTATACTCAATATCAGGTTTATTATACCACATAGTTGTTATGCTTCCTGCATCCATGTGGTGTTTCATTATCCAAGGATCTATTATTGGTTCTGGACAGCAGAATTGGAACTTTTCTTTCTTTTCTGTAGAATATCTAGTAACTACTCTGCGGTTTGATAGTCCTTTTGTACCACAGGTATGGAAAGCTGAGAATCGAGGATACTGCCTTCCCTTGCAGCCATGCTTCCATTCTTTCCTCTCCTCCCAACTATATTTTATGCTAAAACAAATGTATGCCTTGTTTTCAGAATGCTTGCTCCTCACATAAAAGTGCCTGAAAAACGATGGGAATGCTAAATGGCATTTGAGATCATCTTTGATTAAGATTGAGCCTGAAAGCTCTTCAGAAGTTCAGACTTACTCTTATAGAAAAAGAATATGAAGTATGTCAGCCCCAGCTACTGTGACCACTCATTTATGCTAATGGACTTTGATGGGAACTTCTCTCATCAACAATTTTTAATGCCTCTTCAGAGTCTTTCAGATTCTTAATAGGTCTAATAGTGCAGGGAACTGAAAGACATCCGGATGAATTATGCTTTTGCAGTAACATTATACTGTCATTCTCTCACTGTTATAACTTTAAAACCGTACTCGGGGTTACAGTGACCTCAATTGCACTTCAGATCCTAAGCCATTTTGAGTTCCTTTTAGCTTTCATTATAGCTGGGTTTATTCTACAGGCACACTTTATTCTAATATCTAATCTGTAAGAAAAAAAAAAGAATTGGACTTAATTATGAATATCCATAACAATGTTGACTAGAATAAAAAGCATTTATGAAGAAAAGACATTCATCTTTTAGAACTGCCAATGTCCTCCCAGGGCAAAGAGACTGTGTCAAAATATTGAGATATATCCCAATATAGTTGGCTTATGCTGCCCCATGCTTTAAGACGAGGAAACCTACCCCTTTGAATGATTCCTGATACGCACAAACTAGCCCAAAAGTGCAGACAAGAGATCTAAACTACACTCCTGCAAAGCCATGCAGGAGTCTGGCCAGGACTTTCAACTTACTGTGTGTATCTGAGCAAATGCCAAACAACAGCTGCGCAGCGATGACTACTTCAAATTACCTAGAACCATATTCAGGCCAGAGCCAATAAATTTGCAACCTAAATAAAGCACAATTTACCCACTTGGGCAAGTATTTCTGCCTGCCTTTATAATTTTTATTTTTTTTTTTTACTGCAGAAGTTAGGGATGAGATATGTTCTGGATTGGATTTGGAGTGTGGGGTTTTTTTGTGGTTTGTTTTTTTGGGGGTTTTGGCTTGTGGGTGGTTTTTATTCTTCTTCCTATTCTCCTCTGGAGTATGTAGCTGTTGCTTGATATGGGGATAAAAGAGGGGCATCCCAATTTTCCAGATATAAATTGACTTAACAGTGAAATGCAGACTCTAGGAGAGACCCTGAAAAGTTCATTTCTCATAATTTCATAGGAAAAGTAGGGAAGTTCAGATAAACAGGCATGAATGATACCATAATACTTATCAAAGTTTACAAATAAGTAGAAACCATGAAAGAAACAGAAAACTGTAATCTAGATAATATCTTAAAAAGCAATAATAAGATCAGAAGAATCCATGCAAATTAAGATCTCTTGGCCAGAGTTTTTCTTAAATTAAAAATCAAACCAAACTAAATCCCTGGGGGAAAACAAAATTTCTGCCTCCAGAAGGCAGAAAGATACTAGTGAAAACAATCGGGCAGTTATAGAAAGCTCAGCAAGAGAAGCAGATGTAACAGTATACAAAGGACAGGCAAGTGGTTATCTCTATTCCTGCAAGGTTGCACATGAAAATAACAGATGGATCAGAGATAGGTGCGTATGTGCAAAGTTTAAAATAGACAAACAATAGGAAATGAAACTGTGACAGTTTGTGGCACACATCAGCAGCGCCTTTAGCAGGATGACATTTGGCAGCTAATTCATTTGAACATGGAGTGAATCGTTGCATGCTGATACACAAATGTTATTGATCAACACATGCCAACTAGGAGAAGGTTTGAATTAAGAACATTCAGAAAAGAGCCCCTTTTAATACCCAGAGTTTCGAGCCATGAAAAAATAAGAACAGGACTGTATGCTTATTTACCATATACATACTAGCACACTGGAATCCTTTGCAAGAAGGATGCAAATTAGCATTAAACATGTTCCAGCCTGATTAAAGAAGCCACAAAATAACTAAGGTTGAATGTACATGTAACACAGAGAGGAAAAAAAATAAAGTCATATTTTTATACATGTATCAGTTTAGATTCTAGAGCATGGCAATTTTGAGAAATGCATTGTTTTTAAGTGAAAAGCTTTAAAGAGTTTCCAAAATGGACACTCTACCCACACCCTGAAAAAAAGGCAGATCTGTTGGTGGCAAGCACAAAGAACACAGACTTCTAGAATCTTCATCTAACGCGGTTCTTTCTCATTTCTGTAGTATAGGGCTACAAGTTTCTTCAGTAAAAACATAACTGTTTTTTCCCAAGAAAAAGAAGAGAAACTGGCTTTATAAGAGGTTCATTCCTACAGTCATAGGTAATCAGCAAACAGAAAACCGTCAGAAGATTTTGGCAAGCCCAGGCAATAATGACTCACAACAACAACTTTTCCCAAGAAACTTTCTCTATACCTCTTCAGTCCCTCCTTTCAGATACATTCAGTGTAGCTTTCAAATTTTCACTTGGTGACCTGAAATTGGTTCTTTTGTATGAGTTTGGGGAGTACAAAAGTCAACCAAGTGGCATAAATTTATAAAGAACAAGTAAAACCCCACTTCCCTAGCAGCTATGGGTCCTTGCTAAGCAAATGCATGGTGTTCTTAGTGTAAAACTTGATGACAGATACTCCCCTTTGATATTTACTTACTCACCTCTTTCATCAAACTGTAATATCCCGGGAGTCAATCCTTCAAATAAGCCATAACACATAGATTCTCCTAATCTAGTCTTTGTTTAGGCAACTCTTTATTGGAGATGAAAGAAGGCCTATTAAATTGACCACAAGAGAAATAGTAAGCAACTTGAGGTTTAGTTCTGGATTCAGTATTGACTTTGAAAAAATCACTTAGCTTCTTGTAACTAAATTTCATTTGTAATTATAGCGGTGCTCTGCAGATATGCAAGGGTTAATTAGTTATAACTCCCCTTGAAAGATGTAAAGTGCTATTTGAGTGCCAAATACCATAAATTTTCCAATAATAAATTGGAATAATTCCTAGACTTGATTGCAATTTGTCCAAAAATCATGCATAATGAATATGTACACAAAAAGGTACATCATCCATGATACATGACCTTGAGCAGCCTAGAGAAAGAATATAAGCCTAAGTAATTTGCAAAGCCTTTTTCTCTCTCTAAAATGTTCCAGACTTATAAGATGGCAGTATAAGTATCTCTATTCTTTTCTGGTAGGTTACCAGTTAGTATGCTAATAGAAGTTGTTTCTTTAATATAGTCTCAATTATGTAAGATTCACATGCAGCAAAATTAATTCTTCATTTATTCAGCTTGGACAAAATGCAAAAATAGTTAAGGAGTAATAATGCTGTTCTCATTACATAAGTGGCACTGAAATACCATATAGCAATGCAGCTTAAGAGCCTTATAGGAGTTAACAGATTACAACATCCTTATAAAAGTAGACCATTTCCACATTTATAAAGAGCAAGAGAAAAGAATGAAGTTAATTAAATGAATTACTTGAATCTAAATAAGGGCCAGACTGGGCTAGAAAACTTGATCAGTCTCCCAAGTTGTTGGCTAGCAGTCACACCTCCAGCTCTGTCTTATCAAAGGATTTCCTTTCTGATATAGCTATTGTTTTATCTTGTTATTTACCAAGAATCAAAATCTGCAGAATGGTCACATGGAGGTACATGACTCTGAAGAAAGTAACTATTAGTATCAGAAAAAAAAAAGAGCAGACAATGAAGTGAAATAGAGGTAAAGGAGACAAAACTTATCAGACTGAAGTTTGCAACAGAAACATAAATGTTTGTGGGAAGACATCCTCAACAATAGGCTCCCTGGACAGTCAAGACTGATCAAAAAAAAGCATTCCTGGAAGAGATAAAGCATAGTATTGGAATCCTTGATTTTATTTCACTTGCATAGTAGTATAAGAAAACCTGGCGCCTCAATCGTGCACAGTAGCTTTTTTGTTTATAATTGTAAACACTAAGGACTCCAGCTTCTGGGAGGGATCTTTGGTTTCCAAAATAAGACCGTGGACACTTGTGGAGCCTCACAGTGGATACATTTCCTCAGCCAACATAAATTTCTCTTGTTGGGCAGCTAGCATTGCTAGTAAATTCTGGGCAAGATTTTCCCAATTCCGCTTCAGCTCTCGGCTTGCTTCCAAGAGTGGTAATTCTTTAGGACTCTCATCAACGCAGCTGTAATAAAAATCACAAGGTGACAGAAGGCTCTTGTCACCTTTGCCACTGCAACTCAACTAATGAACTTAATGGAGCAAGTCATTCTGAGTCCCTGGAAATGGGACATAGGAATCTTCCTCCCAACCTTACACTCCCATACCCCCATGTACGCTATCTGACCCTGTAAACATAGGAGGTCAGGAAAGCACTGCTTGCCCATTAGCAGAAACAGGTTGGAAATTGAATTGCATGCCTCCTAATTTTTCTACTTATTAGTTGGCACCTCTGAGTTTGTTGCCTTAATTAATAGCTGCTACTTGCTTAAACTGAGTATGTTAAACCTTAAGGGCAGGCAGTGATTGACTTAGGCATATCTGTGTCAGGACTTTTCTTTTTCTTTTGACCAAGAAGGCCAACAGCATCCTGTCTTCTATCAGAAATGCTGTGGCCAGCAGGAGCACTGAAGTGATCATCCCCCTATACTCAGCGCTGGTGAGGCTTCACCTTGAATACTGTGTTCAGTTTTGGGCCCATCAAAAGGGAAAAGGAAAGACATGATGGCACTGGAGCATGTCCAGGGAAGGGCAGCAAAGTTGGCAAAGGGGCTGAAGCATCAGAGTGGTGAAAGCATTGGAACAGGCTGACCAGGGAATTAGCGGAATCACCATCCCTGGAGATGTTTTTTAAATGTGTAGGTGTGGCGCTTTGGGATATGGTTTAGTAGGCATAGCAGTGTTGGGCTGATGATTGGGCTTGGTGATCTTAGAGGTCTCCTCCAATCTTAATGATTCAATCATTCTCTGATTCTAAATTACAGCCGGACTGATGTAACTTACAAGCTGTTCTCAGTTTGTCTTCAGCTCTTTGCCTGAGCTGCCAATGCATTTGGCAAAGTTAGCACCACACCAGCCTGGCTCCTATGCTCAGAAGAGAATATTCATCCCATCACTGTAATGCCAACTGCCCAGAACACCTTGTGCAGACAGCAACACAGCCTTTCCTGCCTTCTTCTGGCAGCGACTTGCACCCTGACCTCAACACTGCTGCTTGCCGTGAAACCAATTAATCCTTCATGACTACTTGGTTCTTGGCCTCTTTGAGGATTACCCAAAATGTCAGGTAATGCCAGCTACACAGCTCTTCTGAGCTATGCCACTTGCCAGCTAAGAGAATGGAGCTGATTCTCACTATTTTCATGAAAGGCTATTAAATAATACAAGTTACAGCTTGCATCTCAGTTCAAATCAGAGCTATGAGAAGGCACTGGGGAAATCTACTTAACCTGTTAGCAGCTCTGAGACACTCAGATTTCTCTGAATCCTACATCAGAACTGTGTATAAACCCCAGCTTTATTGACATGCAGCTAGTGAGAACTTGACTGTTAACTTTACCCAGCTGCAAAACCAAAATATCTGTTTAATCCTTGGAACATTTGCAGTCTTTAAACAGCTGGCCAAATGAATACTTAGCTGTTTTCCTGAATATAATTGTTAGCAGTTTCCAAAGGGTTAAGGACTAGATCTAATTGCTAGTAAGTTGAATAAAATATTCTCAAAGGTATTAATGGAAATTGTTTCAGGCTCCAGATCAGTTATACCAGTTTTTAATTAAACAATACTTAGCATCTGAAACAACTGAGCTGCTATCTTACGACTTACTAAGGAAAAACTGATTTTTAATATTTTTTTTCCCAGACTCTATGGCTGCAGCATAGAGGAGGTTGGACTGAGCTTTTATAGTAGAATAAAGCATTTATCTGACTGGGATCAGCCTTGCTGTGATAACTTTGATTCCAATTGAGATATTTCAGGTTTGCAGCAGATCAGAATATTTGAATATTTTAAAGTACTCTGAGTTGATCTCAATGTAATGATGTGAGAGGCTCTTCTTCACATGGACTTTCATTTAGCACACTTTCAAAACCAGCATGTTGAGACTTCTAAGCTTTTGAAGCTGGGACTGCCTGTTCTGTGTTTGTGCAGCGCCTAGCAGAGTGCAGTTCTGATACACAAATAGGGCTGATGGGTATTCAAGTAACACAAACGATAACGATTTACTTAGGTGTCACATGTCTTCATGTCATAAAACAGATACTTCTTCTGTCATGTTCAAAAAGTTGTATGCAACACACTTCTGACTAAGCAAGTGTGAAAGGCAAAGACATACCTGGCAAACCACGTGGCAGATTTATAAAGTGGTGTACTTTCAGATATACTGCCTGAGAAGAGGCTTGTCAAACAATCGCATGGTCTACAAAAACACCAAGAGTCTTAATATGGTAGGAAGTGTAGATTAAATGCATCCAAGACTTAAGTACAGTTGTTGGCTCCAAGCACCTTAACTCAATTGCAGTCCCACTGAAGTTAGCTGTTCTCGAACCCAGTCACCATATCACCAGTTGGTCACCAAGTGTGCTAATTCTGATATGACAGCATATGATATCTTAATTTACTCACTCTGGCCATACCTGATGGATTCAGTTATGAGTCACTGCCATTCTTAGTTCCACTCTGACTTTCCCAATCATGACAATCCCTGAAAGAAATGGGATTTCTCTCTTAGAAGCCAATGCACTGCCCAGCCCAGGTGAGTTGCTGCCATTGACTGGGGACCACTAAAATTTCTCAGCAGGGATGAATGTCCCAGCAACAACATTTCAGTCATAATTTGTCAATTAAGGGATATGCTTTTTAAAAAAATGTCATGTTCATGGTCTGAAAAGGGTACTAACAACCACTTAAAAGATTGGCAAGAGAACCCTATTCACACCACCGAAGCAGTGTGAAACTTCCTTTTCACCTATAATGCATTTTTCCTTCTAATAAAAGGCTTATTTAGTACTGTAAGACATAGAACATTCAATTCAAAAGCTTTATTCAACCACACTATGTTTTCATTACTGCAACTAAAGCAATTATTTGTATACATTAAGTTTAGCAAAGCAAAATTCTGCAGGCCTAGCACATATACTACTGGATTGATGAGTACTCTGCACAATATGTAAGGAGTATGCAGTCATTCAGAAGAACAGTGGAATCCCAGGTATTTTCTTCCTTTTTATTTTCTGCCTACTTACATAGGTTCTTGACATCAGGGTCTAGAGCCCCTAAATTTCTCAAGAATGGTGAGCTGGCAAACTCTAGGAAGAAAGCTAGAAGGTGCCTCAACAGCTTTGCACAGGTACTTTGTATGGGTTTGCCCCTTCCTCTCTTGTAAGTTGAATATCTTTCTCTTGTCCCCTACTTGAGCTGTGTCACAGCTGTGTCTCACAGCCACGCCTGCACCTGGCTATGAATCCCGTTATCTTGACACAGATCTGTGGACTGACTTCCCTGCTGAGCTTGGTCTGCCTTTGGAGGTGCCTGAGCTGGGGGCTGCCCCCTAGCCTGTCCTGCTCCCTTACTGGGGGCAATGGGACAGGCCATGCCTGGCATGCAATGCCAAGAATCCCCTGCAGCTCTTGGTTCCTCAAAGAGCTCTCAGCCCACTCTGCACCCGGATATTTAGTATTTAAAAACTGTACGTCAACTTATTTTAAATACTAGGAAATATATATTTCTTAAATATCTCAAAAATAAGCTGAAAGCAAGAAAACTAAAAAGCACCCGATACAGATGTGTGTAGTTTCCTACAGGGCAGGGACATGTGTCTTTTTTGACTGATATTTTGAACTGTTAACCTAATTACGACTGTTAGCATATTAACGCTTTCATCTGAAGAATTCAAAATTATTTCCTATCACTAACGAAAGCATGGAGGCTGGTATTTATTGCTTCCAGTTGAAATATACTTTGATTTGCAGTCAAAATGTAACAGTAATTCCACTGACTGTCCTAAGAGCAGGTAGGAGCAAGTCTGTTCTAAAGGAAATCGTCTTTACAGAAGCTTTAGTTGTGAGTGGTCAAGACACTCTAAAATAGCAAGTTCTTTATGGTGCAACAACCACAGGAGATAATTCAGAATGGACAAGACATTAATGGGGCTATTTCTGCTTGGCTTCCTAAGAGAAAAGTAGTTACTTGAGGCACATTCTGCACAAGAGAAAAAAAAAAAGCAATTCTTTACCTAATGCCAATAGTACTTTCTCCTGCTCAGCTTTACACAGTTAGCTTGTGACCTTCTTGAATGATTTCTACACCTGGAAAGAAAAGCAGACATTCAGATCTCTCCTATGACAGACTAGCTGGGAAAGCACAATAAAAAGGAAGGGTCAATAGTGGAGTGTATCACAGAAGCTGTGAGCTTTCTAAATAGTGTCTAAGGGACTGCCTATCACTGCTGGAACACAGTTTAATTCACTTTGGAAACTGAAGTGCTTAAGCAACATCTAAAGTAGTCAATATCCTCATAGCCCTTCTGAGAACACTGGCTAGATTCCTATTCATGCATTTGTTCTGTTCACACACAGTGCAAGGCTAGACGACAGCTACCTTGCAAAAGTCAGTTTAACAGTTTGCTCAATAAAGCCCTGCTTTTTCATTTCTTTGCTTCCTAATAATATCTACATGACTGGCCTAGGCATCCATACCACAAAGAGGGGATAAGCTACATGGTTCCCTGCTGCCTCTATGCAGAAATTGTTTGAGTCTCACAGTCACACAGGCACTTGTAATTCATTAGTCATTGTCCATTATAGACGCTTACACCATGGCTCTGGTCAGCACCTACCCAGCAGCAGGGTCCAGTCACAAGCAGCTGAACATATCCAGATATATCACCTGCAGCCACCCACCAGTGTCTGAAGTGACTGAGGGGAGTTGCTTCTCAGCTTAGAGGGGTAAGGAGAGCCAAGAGTTGCAGCAATTGATGAATAGGACGTTGGACACTTTTATCTGTGGCAATCATGTTAAACCCATTACAGCAAGCCCTGTTTTATAGGACTGATCCTCTAAGTCACAACGTATGTACCACTAAATCATATATAAACATCTGAATAGGTAGCTCAAGTCTCAGTGAAAAGATTACAAAGTTTGATTCTAATGTAACATCCCCTGAAGCTCATGGAAAGCTCTTCATGAGTTTCAACAAGTACAAAATCTACTCCCCTGTCACTTTCATACTCAAACTGTTGGAGACCAACCTGAACGAACACACACAGGCAAGAGCCATGCTGTGAAGGTCACCATGGATGCCAGGAAAGGAATGCAAATTCCTCAGTTACTGGGCCTTCACCATCCACATATGAGCCTGGGGATGTCCTGGGTACAATACCTAAGCACTGGGTAAAAGCTAAATGGTGTTGCTACAAGCAGGTTAGAAAATACCCAAGAGACAAATATCAACACTTTGTAAGTACCAAAAAATTCCTGATTTTGTGCTTAGAAGACATGACAGCAACTCAGTAGTGACATGACAGAAATGTAGAAATGGGTCTTCATCAGAAGCAAAGACAGCAACATTTTTCAAGGCACCATTTGCACTAGAGGTATATTAAAAAGGGAGAAAAATGTTAGACATTCCAACAATCTGGGAGCACCTTCACATTGGATACCTTTAAGAAAAAAGCATTAAAAATATTTGAGAGTCCTCAAAGCATGCACCAGGAATTATATGGATAGGTTAATTTCAGAATTTGTATGAGCTGATAGAGGTACCTCAACTCAGAAATTCTTTTGATTCCAAATGGGTGAAGTTTAAACAACATTTGGATAACCATTATTTCAAATTCCTCAGATTCATAGGATATATTTTTATCAAATTTTTCTTAAATATAGTCAATGAATTATCTTACATTAAGATGGCTACACATATGTTTTTCACAGAATACACTTTAAGTTGCTGTAGAACAAGGTTTCTTTCCCTCCCCGGAAGACATATGGAAGATAGGCAATTTTATAGAAAGTCTCTGAAAAGCAATCTTTTTTTCTTTTCAAAGATTTGAGATCTTATATCAAATGAAAATTAATTGCATACAATTGTGTGAATCAACTCCAAGATTCTGCTCAGTCCCTTTGTATACAGCTGCAGCTGATTTTTCTCCTTTGAGAGGTAGTCAGGAAAATAGTTTGAAGCCTGCTGTGAATACTTAGTTGGGATTTTAGGATTTGAAGTTAGCAAGTGAATAAGTCTTTGAGGCCTGATATATCAGGCAGAGGGCTTAAATCACCCAAGTAATCAACTTTGTCCATCAAAGCAGCCCTAAGCCTTCACATTGAGCTTTTAAATTTGTGGAATTGAGAATGAAAGTAGGATGAAATACTTAATGCATAGAAATAATTGGTAATGCAATGAAAGCACAAAAGTTACAGTCAAAACACTGCTGAAAAATTCACAATAGAGGACTCCAACTTTATTAATTGGGTTAGTAAAATCATGTCCTGAGTGTGAAGACTTTACAGAAGTCAAGCTAAAAAATGCCAGTGCCTGGTAAGAGAAATGCTAGAAAGGCTAGGCCAAGTCTTACAGTGGTGTTGGTTTAGTTGACAGGACTGCGCATTAGCAATTGCACTGTTGTTCATCAATTCTGAGGTTCTAAGAGGAAATTCTAAGGGGAGAGGGCAGCAAAGAGGATAAGGAGGATTAATTTAAAATGCACATTTTATCTTTTTACTCAGAAAACCACTGTTCAAATAATAACAAAAGATAAAGGTAAAGCAACAAAGAGCCAAAATCCATTAGTACAATGAGTACTTCCAATTTTAGTAATAACAAGCAGAGCCTGTTCATACAGAGGTTAGCTAAACAGTTATTTTAAGGACTCACTGTCCTTAGTGGAAAATTAATAGAGTAAGTGTCAAAAGCATTTCATGATTTTAAAAATTAGAACAGTCTGTCTCCACTGGGTATCCATCCTGCATGGATAGAGTGTGAAGTTTATTCAGCTCCAAGAACTTCATACAGCTGCCTGAAATCGTATCATCTATGTATCTCAATCACACATGGTATTTGATGAGTATGCTGGCTACCCAGAGCAACACAATTCCTCTGCTCAAGTCATTTACGTCATTCACAGCAGTGGAAAATTTAAAATACAGTCACTTAGAAACAGAATCACAGCACACTTCAAAAACCTCCCTTTCTCAAGAGAAGAACAGGGGACATAAGCAGTTATTAAAGCTGCAGAAGAAAACAGTGGAGGAAGCTGAGGGAACAAAGCATGAACATTTTCCAGATTTGAACTTAAAAGCAAAACTTCAAACCTGAAGTTCTGCATTATGTCAGAAACTGAAAGTTTTGTTAACCATTTTTGGGGAATCACGCAGGTGTATTTGAAGGCAGAACTTGGGTTATAGCCTCCATGGCTTAGAGGGATCACTTGATGTTTGCTTCTACATATCTCATTCAACACCTGCAAGAAGCTGAACAGGCTTTCCAATCAATCCCCTGACCTGCAATGGCAGTTTTCACTTGCTGTTCAGCTCAGCATACATAAATTTATTGTTGGCCTCTCGCTACCGTCAACCCCCACTTGTGTGTGCGTGGTTTGGCCGAGTTATAAATGAACAGTGCCACCTATTGCACATGGGTTCTGTTACAGACATGAGATCTGTCTTTGAGTAGGGCTAGCTTGGGTTCAGTATGATCCTTTAGTACAGGTGCAGTGATGTGCAGACCAAGTACTTTGCTTTCAAAGCAAGCATGGGCTTTGAAGAACACCAGCAGTCATGGTCCCAGCATGGACCTAGCAGAGTTTGTTTACTCCATTTTTAACCAATTCCACTAGTCTTAGATGGGTTCTGGAAGAAGCTATTCAGTCCCTTCATACTCATCTTCTCAGGATGTCCTCTAGTGACACAATAACCTAGTTATAGCATCCTCGCTGTGGGAAGATTTTACAGAGAAGGCCATCTGGATGCCATGAGACTGCTTGGTGCTGAGCAGCTGGCAAGACCTTGAAGCAGAGCCAAAAAGATAATCCCAGGCCAGCTGCTAAGAGCCCAGTGGCTAGTTCGGTGGGAACGACTAGCAGCTGAAGGAAAACAAGGGAACTGAGCTGTCAACGTAGCTGACTTTAGCATAACTTGATTTCTTAGCACACGCGGTAGTTTAGCCAATAATATATTAGCAATAGCTTTATGGACAGCTACCTTTAACCAATAATACTCTGTAGTCACCCTCGTGGGGACAGAGGGAAGTAATGGAATGGGGTATATAGTAAAGCAGCTAAGCTGAATAAACATGCACTTGCTCACCGATCAGATGGATCTCTGCCTCTGCTTTGCAACACCTCCCCTTACGTGAGGCATCAGAGAAACACACTGCATATTCTTGCTGGACTTCTGACACATACCTTTTTTTTTCAGCAATTTATTAGAGATGTGAATTTAAAGGTATGAGAGAAAAAGGAATGTTGAGCCCTTCCAGTATCTTCTGCCACAGGTTAAGCTCAGTCAGCTTTTGTCCATTATTGCAATGACAGAAAAGAAGGAAAAAAAAATCCTTTCCTGGGCTGTGTCAGATTAAGAAGGTCCCTCATCCCACAACATTATAAGTAGCTTTGCATAGGCCTCTTGTCTTTTTCAACAGATGTGCTAGTCTATTATTCAGTTGCTCTCAGCTGTATTATCATATTCTGTAGGTTTATCAATGGTAAAATACAATTAAATTTATTTTTCAGGCCTACCTTCAGCACAACTTTAATCTAACTACATCAGTGCAAGAGAAGGCCAGTGCCCAGATCCCAAGCAGCTCTATTCCTTTCTGGTCCAGGCGCATCTACACAATGAGGACAAAGGAAAGGAGAAGGAAGGGTAATGTCCTGTGACATAACTAACCTCAAGGATGCATCTACTATCCAATGCTAAGCAGTTGATTTTTATGGAATTGTATTTTGGATCCTTATCTAGTTTCTCTGGCAGAATGAAAGGTGTATTGACTATTTCTCTCACCTGTCCCTAGCCCTCAGTCACTGACAGTAGTCAAGATTGACTGGAGAGTGAACTGGAATTATTCATTGCAATAAAGCTTTGAGCTAATGTCTTATTTTGACAAATCAATACTTGCCAAAGGCCTTTACAACGGATTCCAAATTGTTTTTCAGTCTCATGTATTTATTTAGCTTTACACACAAGAAGAAATGAATGGGAATGCGATGTGAGAGCACACCCAAGTTTGCCTCTGTGAATGTGACTCTATAGGTAACATGATTATACAGATCAGCTAACAAGCAAGCAGATGAGCATGTGTTATCACTAAGTCTCTCTTGTTCCAGTGTTCAAAAAAGCCTGTTTTTCTTTTAATCAGCTTGAATCAGCACAGATCTGTCACCCAGATTTTGTTAGTAAATAGTGCTTCGTTTTAACCTCTGTTTGGAGATAAGGACAAGACTTGATGTTTCTTAGTGAAACTTTCATTTATTTTTGTGCATCATCTCCACAATAACCTATAATTTTAATATCTTAATAGCAAACTACTGTTGTTGGCATAACTGAAATTTAAGTGTAATTTTGTTGGTGAAAGTGTATTTCAAAATAAAGCTAATTTTCAGATATTGTAACTATTTGGATATGCAAGTCCAAATGCCAATATTATGTGCAGATGCAGTTCAGCCCCATTTTCATTCAATTACTCAAACAATTTAATCCTCAGACAACAAAATCAGCAAAATCCCCACTTTTTAAGAGTAAACCTCAAGAACTCTGGTTGAAAGTTAACCTTGAACAGTCTCACAATTAATTTGAATTAGATTTCTGTTTAGCAGCTAAAATAATTTCCCAGATGTGGCATTATGCCAAATGTGATCTCTATTGCCTCTCTAGAGGCATTGAATTCATGACTACATAAGTGAGAATCAAAGGCTGCACTGTGTTGCAAAATGGATCCTGGGGAAATTAATAACTTACCATGGAGCAATGAGAACAATTTTTTTTTCCATTTTACCTGTTTTCCCCCCATAGAACAGCAGAAACTATGCATCCAGGCTATGTTTTGCACTTTTACTTCTGAATTTAAAAAAATGGGCTGGCTGACCACGTGATGAAATGTTTGACAGTGAAGAATAGCACACACATTCTTTGGGATCTTAAAATAATCTCCCAAGGGAACATTGTGGTTCTTTGAGACTGAAGACTACATAAATGCCAAATAAAGTTTCTATGTACTGACTAAACCAGTAGCTATCTATCATTCTGCTGGCCTGCTTCCAGTTCCAATTCCCTTTGTCTTTTTCTTGGCCTGACTGAGCCACTCATTGTCCTTTGGAGTTGTTACATACACACCACTGACAACAGGTTTTCCTCCTGGGGAATCTCCCATTAAAAGATAGTAGTCAGTGGCCCCACTCCTGCCTTTAATGTACACATAACTGCCTTGCCCCCGGTATTTTCAATCTGAGCTATTCTAGGTCTTTAGATCCAACTCAGTACTGCATTTGTCTGTGAGCAACCATTAAAAGATAAGTGAGGTGTATGAAGCTCTGTAAAAAAAACACTCTCTAATCATTATTGATACATAGAGAATCAAATTTCTTCTATTTCTAGCCAAGATTGTCCTTCAACTAGAACTACAACTGCAGTGGCTTAAGTAGTTAAAGAAAATCAACGCTACCACAGAAATGTACAACACTGAATAATCTCAGTATTTATAAGTAATTCATGATCTGGCAGAAAATTTATCAGGGGTAGATTTTTCAAGAGAAAACCAGAATTTTAAATAAATTCATTGAGACTTTTTATGGCAGAAATGTCAGTTTCTTAATAAACACTCCATGCTTGAGACTTGGTTAATAGTAGCCTGAAATTAGAATACAAAAGTTCCACTATGCAGCTTCCATTAGACTAAAGACCAGGGAGAGATGACTTTGAGGCACTTTGATGACAATCGCAGCTGAAATACGTCATTTAGGGATGGAATGTTTTTACCAAATCCCAACTTCCCTTGTGAAGATAGGCCTAATTTACTGACCTTCAAAGCACTAATTGAAATCACAGTAGTTTTGGCCTCTACGTTTTCTATGAAGTAACAATTTGTATCCACTTCTTTTCCTGCCATAAATGACAGACTTGTCAGAGTAGAATTGGGATTAAATCCTTTGATTAAAAACAAGCATTTATTCACTTAAGTTTAGCAATGATCAATACTTCAATATTCCATTTGTATGGGCTAAATAATTGCTTTGTGCACATAAATTAATACATTCAAAGTCAATATAGTATCCTATCTCCTGCTGCCCTTCTCCAAAGACAATCTTATCTACTAAAAATAACTATTTTTTTTACACAGGAAGGCCTAAGACAGGATATTTTCAATGCTGGCTTTCATTTCTCCTTGGACATTCAAAGGCAACACCCCTCTTCTTTCCACCTCTTACTCACTTTTAACTACCTCTCAACAGTCTGTAATGTGGGAACTTGTGTACATCAGCAAATCAAGCAGAATTGATAGCAGTGAATATGCAAAAAGTAGACTAAAAGTAGACTAAAAGGAAAAGCAGAACATTTTCAATTAGTCCTTTCATTTCGATATCTGTAGTCAGCATTTCACTAAAGTGGATAATTCTCTCTTTTTCTACCATGAAATCAGTATTTTGCCATGACTATCAGTCCCAGATTGCTCACGCCAGTATTTACCACTAAGAAAACTAGCGACTGTTTGTCTTTATTACAAACAATGAAAATGGATAGCATGGAGTAATAGGGGATTAATTGTGCCATCCATTTCCAGGAGAGAAGCAGCAGGGAGTTGCTACTTTTTACAAGGAATTTCTAGTTTAAGGACCTGGCACTCTGTCATTCATTAAGTATACTTTAGTATTTGTCCAAAAAGTTGTTTGCAATTTTCATAGAAATTTGCATTTCATAAGATGATGATTTTCTATTGGATGCTTTGAGCATGTGCATGCCAATGAAACAGATCAGGAATACATACTTTTCTTAGTATTTAAATATGTTTACTCTGTAGTGAGGCTTTTGAAAATAATTTCTCATTGAGGTACTTCAAGAACAATGAGACTTAAATGAGGATGCAGTCCACAATCACACTATCTACTTGAAGAATATACTGTGAATCTACCTTGAAAATGTCAAATGACTGTGTCATTGGAGATTAAATATACTCTTTCCTAAATAAAAGAAACACAAGATTTGAATATTATAGCAGTAAAACATTTAGGAGTAAATAATTGTTGTCTTGTGTACTTCTACAGAGAGCTTAATGGTATTCCTCAGTCCACTTGCAGACAGGGAAGCAAAGGCACCAGGAGGTGAGGTAAACTTTCCAGAATGGAGAGAAGGGACCGGAATCCAAATAGCAGCTTGATTCCACGCGCACCTGCACATACTTGAGATGATGCCAGAGAAATGGGATAATTTTATCAGTTCTTTTCTTTTAAAATATAAACATGTGTTCCATTGTATGATCTGACATTCAAAGCTGACTAAATTATACAGTGATCTTAAGATATTTTTAGGAACAGTTATTTTACAGCTGGAACACGCCTCACAAGTAGCCTGCAGAAGCTTTCCAGCTCAGACCTTACTTCAGTCACCAATATTTTTTTGGCTTTCTCACCCTATGTGTCCTTTTATAACATACTCAAAGTCAACTGTGTTCAGTGTTTGATAAAAAATTAAGAACCTAAATTCACACAGGAAAATACTTCATTTCTAATACTCAGCCTGAGTACCTGGCAAAGAGCCCAGTTCTCCTGGGTTTCAAAAAGATGCAGGATACAGTGTGCTCAATATTCACTGAGGTTTTTAAAATCACTGGTTATATGCATGAGAGCTTCCTGGTTGCTCCTCCATTCTTGGGCCAGAGGGTGGGAGAACAATTTTAAGGTCTGCCTACTCCTGTAACCTCCACAATCCTGGCTGGTCACCTCAAAGGAAAAGAAATAGGCAAGTATGCTTCGCACTATGCTTCCAGGCACATCATGGAAGAAGCTGGTGACAGAGTAAAAGGGGCATTTTTGCTTCTTCCAAGAATGTATGATAATTCAAATCTCATTCTGCCACCAAGCCTTGCACAGTTTTAATATTCCTCTTTTAGCATCTTTTTTTTCCCTTTCAATTTATTGTAATGGAAGTAATGCATTAAGAAGCAAAGTTTTGACAAGAAATTCAAAGACAAGACTATGGAACTTTTGCTTTTAAAATAATTATCAAAGTCCAAATTAATTTTAGCAAGGAAATCTGAGCTTTAACCTCATGAGTAATGGAAGTGATTCCAGAAAGAGGAGTCATTTTTCTTATACTATAATGATAGATCTTGTTTTCCACTGAAAAGTTGAGAAGGCTGGTGAGCATTCTGCAAGGTTTCAGCCAACATAGACTCTTTAACACCAAGGCCTCCAAGAAGCAATTTTATTTCCTATCTTTATGTGCAGCTGATTTTTCTCCAGGGTAGAGCAGGTGGACTGACTGTCAAAAGCTAGGGACTGCAAAATCCAGGTACAATTTATCCATCTTGTTTTTTAAAGAACAGAAAATCATGCTAAAGGTGCAAGCAGATAATTTGGTTTGTTTTAATTTATTAGTTTTACTTTTAATTGGGCTTGTTATTTATAATGTGTACAAGGGCATAAGGTGAAACAAGTTCATTACTTCAGTAGAAGTAGCAAAACAATGTTCTAAAACACATTGGAGCAATAGCCAGCACAAGTCAATAATGAGTTCATATGCCCCAGGAAGAAAACAGCTGGCTACTGACACACAATTTAGTTTTAATAAGATTTCCTTGCATCCATTTTTATGACTGAAGCCAACAAAGTTTAACTGCAATACTAAACCTATATGGTACGGTTCCCTACGGTTTATTCTGTTCATAACACACCAGTGGGTAAACAACTGGGGAAAAAAGCTAAGAAAAAGGTTCCAGTCCATATAAAAATTCAGGTCTAATGTACCTAATGGTATTGACCCCATTGCTTTAATGCCATTAAAAATGGGTATGTTAGAAACCAGTCCACTGCAATCAGTGGAGCTCTGTCAAGGTAAAGTGTCTCTGAACCGGGAGTTTATCAAGCACTCAGCATGACACAAAGGTCATTAACGTTTATACTTGTCTTATAGCAATTCTCCCTGGACTGGAAAAGTCCTAATTAAGTAAATTGCTGAAGTGATTTCTGCCATAACAAACTGGGGAAGAGATGGAGAGGAGGTGAGATGACATCAGTAAATTATTCAATAAAGACTTCATCATATTGTATACTTCTAAAGTGACTTGAAACAAGATTCATCACTACACTTCTCTCTCAAAAGCAAAGTCAAGACAGAATTTTTCAAAACATTCAAAAGCTCAAGTCAGGTTTCTGAATGCTTAGAATTATATAGTATTTTCTGGAATCAATGGATCTTGCAAGAGATCTAGTCCTGTATTAAGGGGTTTTATCTCCGAAGAAGAGAATGCTAACATCTGCTCAATATGCTTTCATGTGGGCAAACTGATTTTACATTTCTAATTGCTTCATGCTAAGCTTTCTGAATAAGTCTTAAAACATTTTGTGTCAGATTATATGAATTATGGTAAATGAACTCATACCATATTTCACTTCAACATTTCTTCCAGCCTTTCTTCCCTATATTATTCCCTAACAAATACAGAACGAAAATTTTACAGAGTAAGCCAGGTAAAGAGATAAGTAACAGGAAGAGTGAAAAAAACACATGCACGATAACTCCTGCTTCTGCCCTCAGACATATAGTGTTTTGTGCAGGAATGGAAGGATGGTTGTGAAAAGGCTTTCTAGGCAACTTGGCCTTGCAAGCCTACCTGAACTCCAGCAGCATCTCAAAACTGGGATATGGGTTGCAATGATGTTTAAAGTGAACAAAGGCCAGCATACTGCCACCTGCTTACAATGTTTTATTCTACAGTGCAGAATGTGTCCCCAGGGCTCAGCGCTGGATCCAGTTTTGATAAAAGTCTTTATCAATGACCTGGATGAGGGGATCAAGTGGACCCTTAGCAAGATTTTGCATGACACTAAACTGGGAGGAAGTGTTCATCTGTTTGAGGGTAGGGAGGCTCTACAGAGGGATCTGAACAGGCTGGATTGATGGGCTGAGACCAATGGTGTGAGGTTTAACAAGGCCAAGTGCAGAGTCCTACACTTGGGACACAAAAACCCTGTGCAGCGCTACAGGCTTGGGGAACAGCAGCTGGGAAGCTGCCTGGCAGAAGACAACCTGGGGTCCTGGTTGACAGCTGACTGAACATGAGCCAGCAGTGTGCTCAGGTGGCCAAGAAGACCAATGGCATCTTGGCTTGTATTAGAAACGGTGTGGCCAGCAGGACCAGGGAGGTGATCATACCCCTGTAGTCGGCACTGGTGAGACTGCACCTAGAATCCTGTGTTCAGTTTTGGACCCCTCACTACAAGAAAGACATTGAGGTCCTGGAGCGTGTCCAGAGAAGAGCAACAAAGCTGGTGAAGGGGCTGGACAACAGGCCTTATGAACGGTGGCTGAGGGGTCTGGGGTTGTTTAGCCTGGAGAAGAGGAGGCTGAGGGGAGATCTTATTGCTCTCTACAACTACCTAAAAGGAGGTTGTAGAGGTGGGTGTTGGTCTCTTCTTCCAAGTGATAAGTGATAGGACAAGAGGGAATGGTCTTAAGCTGCATCAGGGGATGTTTAGACTGCACATTAGGAAAAATTTCTTCAGAGAAGGGCTCATAAGAGGCTGCCCAGGAAAGTGGTTGAGCCACCATCCTTGGAGGTGTTTAAAAGGCAGGTAGATGAGGTGCTTGAGGATACAATTTTGTAATGGACAGGTATCATTGGAGCTGATGATGTCAAAGGTCTTTTCCAACCTAATGATTCTATGATTCTTTATGAGGAGAGTCTCCATGGGGAGCTGACAGCTGCCACTCCAGTTCCAGGCTTGAGGAATTTTACCCTCTCCTACCTCTACTCTGGCAACACAGGGGAGACAGCAGAAAGGCAGTGGACTTATCTTGAGTCCATTCACTCAATTTATGTCAGTGACCTGCAATTTCTAGACAGAGGAATCCATCTTTGCTTTGTACACTATCAGATAATTATGTTCTCACTGGGACTGGTTATGCTCCCAGGGGGCCTGGACACTTATGCATACCTGGAAATGTGAGCATTAAATGCTGCCTTTCTGATTTGGCAGTGTTTTTTCCCCTGGTTTACACTAATGGAAGTATTTGCCACAGCATTAGCTCATACAGCTCTCATTGCCTTGCACTAAGTGCAGCAATGGAAATTTCAAGAAAGTTCATTTCTATTTATTCTTTAAGCACTCTATGCTTCTATTTATCTCTTATAATAGGCTAAGGAAATGCATAATCACTTGCCTGGTACATCTACCTTGCAGATAATTGAATCTATAAGTATACACTCTAAAAAGCTGCAAATAAATAGAAGATGCAACACAGTTTGGCCACATTGGAGCACAGAAAAAAACCAAACATCAAGTTAACATGAGAAAAAAAAGCTAAAAGAAAATGTAAAGGGTGTCTAGAAATGTTGATATTTCTTAACGGAGATTTGGAAGAAAGCATTCCCAATGGAGGAAGAAAGAGCTGGTCATTCTACTTGCTGCTATAGACATGCCTCAGGTGCATCTTAAAGAGACTTGGGAGCAAATCCTTGTGAAGAAAAGGACAAGAAAAGTACTCAAAAACTGCAGTTTTGCTAAAGAGAAGGCACATATATGATTCATATGTAAGCATAGACTACACAAGAAAGCTCAATCAAGAACAAACCTCCCCGGGGTTGTGGTGGAGTCACAGTCACTGCAAGTTTTCAAGACTCAGCTGGACAGGGCGTTTGATAAGTTCATGTCTGCTTCCATTTCCATGAAAGGCTGGACCAAATGATCTTTTGAGGTTACTTCCAACCAGGGCTGTTCTATGATTCCATGATTAAAATAGCCCCTCCACCTTCTGTGAAGCAGAGTATTTTTCCACAGCCTTACAGTGACCTAAGTACTGATTTTTCCCTGGCACATTTCAGGGTCAGTGTTAACTCCTTGTCATTGTGGAGGAAAACTGAGAAAATCTTCAGAGTCTCGGAAACTGCAAGGAAGCTGCTTTTCAGACTGAGGCTCTGCACAGCAAGAGAGACTAGCAATATCAGCAAGGAAACCAAGCTCAGCTTAGAAATAGAATGTTATTACCAAGGTGCCGATATCCTAAGAGAAGAAAAATCTACTTAGCAGGAGGTGTTATCTTAATTTTGCTATCCTGTAATCAGCTGTTGACAAACTGTTAATTGACTGAGCACAGCATCCACCAACACAAGCAAGTGTTGAGGAGGACATGGGTTGTCTAACTGGATGCATTCCCAATCTGTCATCACATTTTGAAAAGATAAGTACACAACTGGTTCATCACACAGAAATGGAAATCACACCTGCTCCAAGTTGTCATTAGCATACTATAATGCCAAGTAACTGGGAGAGAGGTAGAAAATGCAAGTTGCATTTGCATGTAGAGCAGGCATTTGCTTTCACTTCATAAATCAGCAGCTTGGATTCCATCACAGTCAATGGAGCAGCACTTGATCTACACAGTGCTAAAATGAAGGGGAAAGAAAAGTTTGTTATCTGTTTCTTACAGTACTAGATCAAGGAGGCTACCCACTAGTTGTGAGGCCACAGATCTTGAACAAATACGTGAACCACTTTTGCAATATGAAGCATAATTAAGTTGTGGAACCTACTGCTAAAGGATCCAAAAAGCATGAAAAAGTTCATAGAGGGGATAATCAAATTCATGGAAGTCCATTGATGGCAATTAAAGGTAAATTAAATGTTCCAGAAACCCTTATTTGTGCAAGGTGTTTCCAAGATAGAAAAGATTGTATGCACAGCCTGACCTTGTACTCTTCCCCTAGGAATTTGTTGCTATCCAGTGTTGAGACAGGACCCCTGGTTTGACAGAAATTTGTCTGATCCAGCCTTGCAATTATTTTATTTAGGTTTAGTCAGTGATAAAGAGGAGCCCAGTCTCAGAGTCTGTAAACAGGTAACTAAGGGAAATCCCACAATTTCAGTTAATCTTAGCAACTTTTTTTCTTTTAACTCCATAGATTCAGGATAAATTGCCACATGGTATATGCTATAATTTCCAATTTGTAAACAAGTATAGCAATAATATTAACATCACTCACTAGGGTATCCTGATACATAAGTCTTTTTAAAGGCACCCTCTTCTACCAGGTGATAATGATGTGAGAAGTGTTAGTAACCAGTAGGAATGAAGGTGAAGTATTAGGAAAAAAATTCCTTAACCTGCTTTTAATATGATACACCTTGTAAAGCACATCTGAACAGAGAGGTAGAACACCCCTCAAGAAGACCAGTGTGTTTCAAACCAAATTCCTACATCTGTCTGGAAAATCTTTCCTGAGTACAAAATAAAAAATAGTCTGCAAAAATACTATTAGCAAATACAACAATACAACATCTGTTCTTACATGAAGAATGGCTATTTGGAAACCGAAGAGCAGCAGGTAGTTGTTTTGCCCAAATAAATAAAGTACTACAATGACATGTAAAAGCCGCAACTGACTTGTTAGAACAACTCAATGAAGGAAAATATTTAACTCTGTTCTGCTAAGATGTGCTTGGTGACTTTGGGCTACATCAGTCATTCTCCATCTGCATAAGCTTCACTAAGTTTACCAAGATTTTCAAGGTAAAAATAGATTTACAGTGTTTACACAGTATTATGTGTAAAAGGGTTTACACAGACCTTTTCAAGCCTCTTAAAACCAGAGGCTACAAAGGAGACCATTTGATTAGCCCTTTATCTTCATTAACATTAAATCACTCAAAATGCTACTCTCACCTGGAAGTCTTGATGAACAGACAACTGACCACAGACTGCAAAGCAGCTCAAAGATAGAAAAAAATACCTGCAAACTGCTACAAAACAGCAAGAAGTAATGTAAAATGTGCTAGCAGAGGGAAAGATGCTTGTTTCAAGACAGAGGAAGGAAACTTTTATCTGCAGAAACATTTTTACTGGGCAGGCATCCTTAGAAAGTAGAGACTTACACACTCCCATTGTTTCCTCATTCCTCAGGAAAACTCAGAAGTACAATTTTTTCATTCTCCCAGCTTGTATTTCAACAAACAGTCTTTCTGTTTCCTCAGAAAAGTGGGTTGACAGTTCAAGCTGTGAAAGCAGCATGGCAATCTTGTTAGGCATGCCAGGTTTGCTACAGTACCCTGCAGAAAAACACAGAGTAATGTTAATTAGAATCCAACTGTAAGTAGACAAGTGAATCCAATTCAATGAGTATTGAAGCTGCATCTGGCTGAGGTATAGCAGTATATGTACATTTCTTATCTGATTTCTCCAGAAACCTGCTGCTGGCCATTCATGGAAAATAGATACTCCACAAATAGGTGTTTGAGCTGAATATGACACTTGTACTCATGCTTGCTGGTCAAGCATACAAGATCTGCTAAAAGCTCTAGCTATAGACAGTATTAACCACCTGACCTCCCAGCTGAATTCTCTTGAGGAATTGTCTGTAATCTCCATTCCCCTCCAGGCTGAATGTAGCTAAATTCTTGCAGAAGATTAGTTTAGCATTCAATAATTGCTTCTCTAAACAGCCTATTCTGACCTACAGAAACAAATCCCACTCTCTGTAATACTGTTGGATTCATTGACAGGAGTCTGTGACAAGCATACATCCTACTGTAACAAAATACCATGTACAATTTGCCATTTAAGAAATATTACTTTCTTCCCTTGATTCTCGCACCAATTAAACTCTAAAAAAAATTATGATGGAAACAGTGGATTGCCTGTTTCTAGAGATCTTCAAAGAAAGACTGGATCCTTTCTAATGTTACTAAAGTTACAGAAAACTTCCAAGTTTAACTTTTAAAAGTGACATTAACCTTTACTCTCTGTAGTTTCATTCCAGCCCTTGTCTGCCCATCTTCCCACTTAGCACATCAGGTAACAACAAAAACATTGTGACCTGATAAGCAGAGCTGAGCCAGGATCCAAGGATGACCCCAGCACAGACCTAACCAGAACAGCATCCCGCAGGATCTAAACATGGCATTCAGTACCGCCTGGAAAAAGTAAGACCCATCAACAGCCCCAGACACAGCAAGAGGATGAACCAGGCCCATGGACCGTCTAGGCAGCCCAACCAGAAGCAGGAGATATAAACTGCAATGTAAGTACTGAAGACAGCTATAAAATACAGCTAGAGACTAACACTCCTACTATTACACAGCTCAAACCTGTATAGAGCAAGCTTGACCTTAAATGGGGCCTATGGGAAGGGATGTAAGTAGGGGTCCCATGTAAGGCTGATCAGGACCAACAGAGCTTAGTAGTGTTCTTAGGGCCCAGGAAGACTCTCTGGAATAGCTAATCATCATATAAATTTGCAAGGCCCCAAAAGGACCTTTTTATCTGGGGAAACAGGCTTTGGGTGTGCAAGGTGTCATTCAGTGTATGGTAGGCTATAGCTCACAACAGGTTTCTGATGTATTTTGTTAAAACGTCCTTGTGGTTTGTTTTTTCATAGCTCTACTGTATCCAGCAAACTTTTGTCTATGTCAGTAGCTATAAACTCATGCCAATAATCTTAGTTCTCACTGTCAGTTGTATGAATGCATAATTAATCTTATACTTCTGAGTAGCAAAATGCTATTTTTCTAACTTCTATGGTTCTTCATTTTACCTGTTGCAATGGCTTATAATATTAGAGGGTTTTTTAGCCTGTCTATCTGCTATAGTGGTCTCTGCCTTTCCATGGGGCCTAAATTAGTGGATAATACTCTGCATATTTGGAGCCTGTAATTGTGTTCAAGGAGAGTACTGAACCCCAAAATAAATTCTGGGCATAAAACACACAGTCTTTCTTGGGCAGAGGAACCATGCAGAACGTATTATCAGCCAAAAAAAAATTGATCTGATTGTCTGGCTTTTTGTTCACAGAACAGATTTTACTGGGAAATAACTAAACCACAAGTAGCAGCAAATGGTATGAAGATATTTAAGAGGACTTCCAAAAATGTCTGTTACATTTCCAAATGGCAGGCCTCTGTTTTAGAGAATGACAGCAGAGCTCATTTCTTAGGGTGTGGTAAGACTTTGGTGACTCCCTGTTCATTCTTATGGCTTTTTTCTTCCTTCTGCAACAGAAATCATACAGTTGCATTGAAATTTCTTGGAGAGTTCCATCATTTTAAATAATTTTTACTGTCTTTTAAAATATAATAAAGTATTCTTTTCTTCTACATCAATGAGGCATGTAATTCAGCTTCTTCACAAAAATATGTGAAAGAAGGAACAAGTGCTGTTGTGATTTAGCAGGACATATTCCATGTGTATGTCTCTGTATTTAGATCAAAATTAAACAGATAATTTATAGCTATATTTTAAGTTTGCCAAAAGTACAATTCTCTATGAAGCCAAATGTGAAAGTAATCTTCCCATTGTTATAGCCAAGGCTCTGTTAGTGTTACAGATATAAATGTCTGCTCAGCGATTTAAAGTGGCTGTTTCAAGATACTTTTGGTTTCAGTTGCCTTCAGGTTTACAGTCTTGAGAGTTTTACTACATTAATAAATCTCTGAGACAGAAGCAAAATGTATGCCTGTGGGTTTTTAAATAAAAACTGAGAAGTCACATTAGAAGGTCATAATTATCTTATCTTTTCGATTTTTTATTTATTCATTTGCTTTGGAAAGATTCACAGAAATGAGAGAACAAAACATAAAATATGGCTTAGAGAATATCCAACATTTGTGCTACAGAAGCACTTGGATCAAAAGCTGTTCTGCTGGGCGAGGCACAGAAACATGAATTCCGCCCTATCCCAGTGTTTTGAGCAGTGGGACAGTAAGAGTCCCACTGGGTAAGAGAGTTGCAACATGAGCTATAATTAGGGCCAAGTACGCCAAATGTTGCACTTGCTCGAGGACCGGGCAGTAGGAGAGATACTACAGTCACACTACTAGAATGTGGGACGAGGATCTACAGTCTTCTAGCCAGAGACAGGAGAGTCTAAAACCAAATTGGACTTGCTTTGGCAAGTGCTGCTTAGCAGATTTCTACTTTGCAAATTGCCACTTCCTCTGTCTTTAAGTGTATGCCAACGTTGTTATTATTATTACAAGGTCAGTGTTGGGTTCCTGGGAATTAACTCTTCAGTAACTTTGAGATAATAAGCTACATGCAATTTGCAAAGCACAATAACCCCTTTCTTACTCAATCAGTTGATACAGATGGAAAAACTTATGTTTATGTATATGTAAACCTTTAAAAGTGCACAATATATTTCAGATCTCCCCCAAGGGGAAAAGGCATCCAGGAAAGTCAGGTTTAAGAGCTCACAGATAAAGCTTAAAGACCAGGAACACTTTCCACGAAATGGTTGCCACACAGACAGCTGTAGAGCAGCTAGGGATATTTCAGCAATAAAAAAGAACTATCAGTACAGGGCTCTTCTGGAAGAAGCCATTTAGGACTGCATATTTATATCCTTAAAGCGTCCTTCAGATTCTAACTACACATAATCTGCTTATTGATTATCTGTTTTACATTGTCCACTTGTGGAGCTGAACAGTACTTAAAAGGAAAAGTCTGGCAAATAAGGCTCTGAGTACCTACAAATTTCAACATTCATATTCCATGCAAAACTTGCTATTTCTAGATATCTGCTAATACATTCTTTGGCAAAAGGGCAGCTCTGAAAGAAAGTTTTAAATAAGTCCTGTCATCAGCCCACACTTCATATAAACTTGCACCCCCTACAGCTTTTCTTCTTCCTCTCAAAAGAAAAATATTATCTTGACTTTGTGCCTGGTATCTTTGTATTCTAGGGCTGAATGACATAAGCGCTTTGTACAGGAACTCCTCAGAGAAAAATCAATAATTTTCTTTACACTGATCACCTTAATTATCAAACCACATGTCTGAAAGTTGTAATAGGCTTAAATATTTATGGACACTTTGGAAGTTGCTTTTAATCATGGGATGATCACTGGTTGCTGATTGTCTTTGTGTATCTGGAGATTTTTGTGGCCTTGGCAAATAGAATAGAATTTGAGCTTCCCTGAATGAAGCTTGAGTAGTCTTTTTCTGAGAAAATTTGCATTCAAAAAGACTTCCACTTTTGTATGTCCCCAGTAATGAGATACAATTTCTCAATCTAACAATCTATAGCCTAATTCAGCAGTAACTCTTCAAAAAAATTCCTGCCAAATCTAACAAAGTTTTTCTCAAATAGGGACTACCACAGTAGTTGCATGATCGCTCTCCCAATACCTGAAAAGCAATTGCAACTGCCAGATGACAAACTGCCTAAAAGGTTCTTCCAACAGCAGCAGCATATGGGTCTCTGGCAACTATAACACACAAGCAGCTGCACAGCGAGCTACGGGGATGCTCTATGCCAGATGGAGACTAGGTTGGAAGCAGAGTTATCTGGGTGGCCCATTTCCCTTGGCACCTGTAAGAGCTTTTAGTCACCAACAGTAGAGGCCCATGTCCTTGCAGAGGTTTATTGATCTATATGCCACCTTGTTTTGGAGCAGAGAGTGTTTCTATGGCCATGTAAATTACTGTGAAATGTAAACAGACTCCTTATTTCATTTTGTATCAACGCTGCAAAGACAATCCACCCTGTTGATGGCAACAAAGTCACCTTTTTTTTCAGCTGGCTTTCCATTCATCTGAATTTTTGGTTATGAAAAATACATTGCCAGGACCAAGAATTTTGAACTCAGTCTGCCTTACACTTCAGTATAGAAAACTTTTTGTATCTAATCCAATTTTTATTCAAGTAACTAACCTCTCTAAAAGCAGTCGGGTGATTTTATGACTGTAACTCTAAGTGTAATTGAAAGTTCCTAGTATTCCAGGAACAATTTGAAATCATTGTCCAGAGAATAAAGGGCCCGAAATATCTATTGGGCACTACTGATGCAAGATGAATGGTGAGACAAACTCACATCTATTGCATGTAATTCTTTAAAGTAACTTATTTTAAACTGTCCCTGGGAAAAGGAGAGCAATGAGAGTTACAGTGGCCAAGATATGGCAGAATATGGTTACGTAATCACATTTATTTTGTAGTTGCTTAGCTCTTTAAACATTTCCCGGGACAATAAAAATACAAAAAAAAAGAAAAAAAAGACTGAGCATTACTTGTCCATTGTCCTTGCTCTACAGAATGCATAGGTCAGTGTGAAAGGCAAAGAAGGAACATGCCCAGAGCCACAGGCAATCACTGGTTAAGCAAGAGGACCAGGATAAGGATTTTATACCTGTTTCATAATACTGAAGGAGATGAACATTACAGTATTAAAACTTGAAAATTATTAGAGAAGACTATTTCCACAGGAGTCTCAAAAATACTGGCGTATGTATCTAGCCATCATATCCATTAGCTGTTCATATGGGGGCTAAAAATAATATTTTTCGCTGCATTTAGATGAAGATTAATTTTCTAACTGTGGAAGAGTATTACTATAAACTCTGAAAAGGCAGCAATATATTGGAAAATATTTCTTTACTGTTTCATGTTTAAAGTTGCTTATCTCAACAGTAAATTAAGCTTGGTTTATAAAGGTATTTGCAAAAGCTGGAATTTGTCAAAGCTTGGCTCAAAAATTACGTACAATGGCATTTGGTTTTATGGCTCTGCTGCAGTATGTTGCAATATGCTCATCTGAAAATTGACTACAAGAAAGAACTTCACTTACTATATCACAGTTTTTCTCAATCATGCTATCTTTTCAGGTAAGCTTTTATTCTTTTCACAGGAAGTCTTGAAGTATTGCAACCTTTAAGAAAATTACAGTATTATGTATTTTATGTATATTTATAATCTGCCATAGAACATCTGTGAGCTTAGCCTGGGTTTACATCTGTACCTTTGGGCAGCCTGCTTCACTGCTGAGCTCTTGCAGCACTCAGAGCTGGTTTAAAATTAGTATGACACACTGTGAAGAGAGCTGCCTACTGTTAGTGAGACTATCAATGTGGAACAGAAAAAGCACTCTCCGTGTTCTCAGTAACCAGTGCAACTTTCAGATACCAAATTATTGTGCAGTCCCTGCTGAAGTCAATAGAAGTTCTCCATCTACCTGACTTCTACATAGTTTGATTCACTTTTTTAACACAACATGCAACTGCTAGAATGGAGCTGCAAAGGGGTTCTTTTTGAAACAAGATGTTACTGATGCTAAAAAGACATGTATAAATAAATATTCATGTCATCTAACAAGTTATGGTATCACAAGGCATGAATTTTGTTTTCATGTATTGTGTAAGGAAGAATAACTCTTTTGCCTTTAACAACATTATTTCTGACTTAATCTGGGAGCACAATTAGAATTATTCTGTGTCAATGACTGTTCCTATGTCCTATGTACACTCATGCACTTCTGGCAACTGGTAGAAGAGAATCAATATTACAGTAGAGAGGGATACTGACCACAGCCAAAAAAACATGTTTGAGAGTGGACTTTGTCCACAGATGTTTGCACTAGATTTATTGTCTGACAAGCCTAGCCAGCTTGAGCTTGCATCATAATCTAATAAAAAACTAATAATACCTTTTCGTCTAACTCACTCAGAAACATATATCAGGCTTTGTAGGTGTCAGATCAATAAAGAGAGTTGTGCTTCAGCCTTGGAGATATTTTTATTGAGGAGGAAAAATATCTTCCGAGAAACAACTTACACAGCAGTTCTCCATTCGCTTTTCCACTTTGGAAAAATAAAAAAGAAAGAAAAATAAGTCAGGCAATAAAAATTCACATTTCTTATCAGATCTACACAGATCTGATGCACTCAACATTGAAAGCTTGTTCTACTATCTCTTGCAACTTCTTTAAAATTCTGAAGAGGCTTGACAGGCAGAAAGTGAACAGATGTACATTAGAGGTGGGAGCTGATCTTGTAGGAGGTCTGTGCTTGAGTTATGCAAAGATATGGATGCTAAGGCATGCCTGCCTGGTGGAGCACTGCGTGGGTGGAGGCATCCTCCAGCATGCACCTCTTTACAGGACTGGATATTACATCAGGCTTGCAAACGACTTCCTGTCCCTCCTTTTTGTACCTTGAAAGACGCCAACACGGAGACATTTCACCAGAAACAGGCTGCCCTTCAGGTTCCAAAACTCATTCTTTCTGTCCCAGTTCTCTTGCTGAGCAGATGTCTTCTCAAAGCCAGCAAGCAAGCTGTTCTTCTAGCTCCTGTGTAGGCACCATAAGCTTCCTGTATCAGGTTGTCTCTGGCATCTCTGCTCTCTGGAAGTTAAGGATGCCTCTGGCTGCAGGAAGTGAAGTACACGGAGCACGCTTGTGCTCTGGTGCACTACTGTTTCAGTCTTTATATTACAAACATCACCTTAGTATTCAAGTGTCTTCTGTAGTTGGACATGCAAGCAAGATGAAAAGGTATATATTTTTTACATTACTTAGTACTACAAGATCAAAACAGCCATGGAGGAAGGTAAGGCAGTACTGTTAGTGCAAGCTAATGTCCCCATGGCTATGTACAGTAACTTCCCTGCATAAAAAGTAGAAACGACAAATTAGAGGTGTGGTTTTTTGATAATAAGATGCATTATTCAATGCCAGATGCCCTCCATACTTATCTTCAAATCACAGCACTTGACAGGACAAATCCAGTTCTTCACAGTTACATGGGACAGCAAAACTCAAAGTTAGTCAGAGATGTTCTGGAAAACTGCATGTAACTAAAAGTATTGTTGGTACAGTACCCTCACTGGCTTTCTTTACGAGGGTGCAAAACATGATTTCTTCTTGTCATATATCTACATTTGGTGGGTGCTTATTAGAGAAGGTTCTGGCAAACTTGATTCGTATGAACAAGAAAGCTCTTTATATACCTCCTTTAATATTCCAATGAGTTTTGCAGTCCTATTTATCAAGTACAGACATGAGCATTCCTGGTCAAATATCAAAATTCCTGTATAATTTTTTTTCATCATTTAGGAAAATAAAAGTTACAATAATTTATTCAGCTTTAGATGGTGTCATGAAACTAGCATATCTTACAGTGAAAGAAAACATGTCAAGGATGCTGGAATACTTTTCTCAACCACAAGGCACCCATACAAACTAACAATAGGGCAACATTCAATGAAATAGAGAATAAACCTAATAAATGCAAATGTACAGAAAGTTTTCTAACTATACTGCCTATACCACACACCTGAAATCAATGGAGATTTAATTACCTTATTTTTCTAATGGAAAGCCACATTATCATAGGAGGGTAAATTTTAGTTCAGTGAACATAAATAATTGACACAGAAAACACTTATGGAACACAAAGCAAGAGCCTTCTTCACATCGTTCAAGAGAAACAGAGAAATTACTGCTAAGGAAGTTTGTGAAGCAATGTATTTTGGTTGTGTCCTCCGTGCAGAACAGGGACTGGTCACATGGTAAGTTGTCATCTCAGTATAGAAACACAGGTGTGCCTGCAGTATCACAGGAGAAAGTTAATGTTGTTGGTGTCTCTCCCTTCACTGAGGTTGACCACACTTGTTCTTTCCATACTACACTTGAACTTCCAATTTTATAATCAAGATTAAAACATATAGTTACAGAATTGAACTCATAAATCTTTTTTTTCCCAAAGTCTGCCCAAAACAGCTATTGAAATCTAAACTGACAGCTTGATTCCTAAACCTCCTCTGCAACAGCAGTGTAAGTATGGATATTGGAAAACTATAATTCTTAAGATCTATGCAAACTTAGAAGAGCAACACCCTATAGGGTAAAATATGAAGATGTACAGGTTTGATGGAAGCCAAATAAAGCTAAAGGAGAGTGAGTTTTGTAAGGGACAGAGTAACTGAATTTATCACAAAAGCAAAAAATGGTCTGGCCTTACAGTTTTCTCTAACTGACCCTCCTTGTTTTCTCTTATCTATTTCCCATTTCATCCTCTAATCAGGCTCAAATGAGGTGTAGCTTCTCCATCTTTGCAAGCCTGACCTACTTCAGAGGGATTAGCAGCACTGTGACATGTCTGCATTGTTTTAGGAACGCTCTGTTCTGCTTTAGGAACAAAAGCAACTCTGCCTTGCCCCTGAACAGACTTTGCCAAAATTACTAACCTCCTCTGTGTTGAATGTGAATAGAAATTACTTATAAATTAAGTGTTTTGCTCTTTTCATCCTCAAGTCTTTCTTTCCTGGTCCTTTTGAATTCATGGGAACATTACCACATATTTGAAGCTATCATTTACATCTTCCTTCCTAGCCACTTAAGGGATATCTGTTCTGCCATGTTCTTTGAGGACACAAATAGAATTATTTGGCACCTTGTACCACACAAGAAAGTGTTCCTCAGTCCTGCCTTTTTCACATTAGTTCTTTGTAGTTCTTTCTAATTTTCTTGCTGAGCAGCAGAAAAAAGTCCTTTCTGTACTGTCTCCTCACAAGGGAACTTCAGCCAACTGTGCATCTTCTCAAATAATTTCTACTGCTGTATTTCTTTTTCTTCCCTACATATCTCAGGTCTAAACATTGCTAAAACACCACATCCAAATGTCAAACCATCCATTCAGGAAAGGCATCGATAAATTAGAGAAAGATTTTTTTTGTTTTGTTTTTTTTGGGTTTTTTTACAAACCACAAGAATAGGTGGAGGATTAGAAATGTAATACAGAGATTTTGAGATCAGTCTATGCCTATCAGATGGAAGACATGAGAAGATACATGTGTTCTCTGAGGCTCTTGTTTAATCCTCAGCTGGCATTAAGTGTAGTGGCAAGAAGCTTACAGCTCAAAAAGGCAAGGATCTCTGCAATGCTGGGAAGCTGTCAACAAAAATCTTCTTTAGTAATGGCACATATTATTCAAACACTTAGTGAGGAGAATATCACTGAGCCATTGGGAGAGGTGACCTATTCTTAAGAAGGAGTGAAAGAGGAAAACTGCTGTACTGTGTCCTTTTTGTATAGAGTGGTTTGTACTACGGGCAGGCCTGTCTCCCCACTTGCTCAGAGCTGAAAGGGACATTGGAAGCCTGTAGCTGCTGCTAACCTCCTGTCTAGGAGTGATCTTTTGCCTCTGTCCCTAGATGCTGAGTTCACTTCAGTGTCAATAAATAAAGGCCAGACCTATATCCAGGCTCTAAGGAATGCTTTGATCAAAGACCAGATTCCTATGAAGAAATAAACGAGCCTCATAACACAAACTGGAAAAGTGTGAAAAAATCCAGAGGTAGCAAGTCCTACTGTTTCCTCTGCTGGGGTAAAAGGAGTGTAAATGTAATAAGAACAAGGCTTGCCAGCTTTTGGAGTAACTGTTAGAACATTCTTCATCACAAGTTACTTCCGAGCCAAGATATTCTCCAGCCAAACAAGAACTAGGTTCCATATCAGACAGGAAGGCAGCTCAGACCTGTACAGTTATGTCTTATTTATTTCTTGTCAGTTCACCAGGCTAATGAAGGAAACTGACTGTCCTAATTGCCATTAATTGAAGGTGCAATCACTCCACTCAGGGGCAGCGCTGCTGTTCAGACCTGGACAAACCAAACAAATGGAGCTAGCAGAAATCTCATTGAAGTCAAGGGAAAACATGAAGTCCCATGCCTGGGATAGGCTAAACAATGCATAGAGACTGATGGACTGCCTGCCTGGAGTGGACAGCCTGTTGGAGCCCTTATGGACACTTGATTTAGCATGATCTGCAGTGCAGTGCATCAGGGCTGGTGGCTAACAGCACCCCAATGAAGTGATTATTGCTTTTCACTCCACAGCACCTTGAACATGGTATCCTGTTGTGAGTGCACTGGTACAGAAAAGGCTCAAAAAGCTGATGGAGAGCAGTGAAACCACTGCAGCACTCACTCTGTGGCCCCACTTGAAGTAGGACATTGGGCATTAGACATCCCTGGGGCTGTGACTGGTATTGAAAATACTGGCAAATAAACTCTCCAAGACTTGATTTGGAGTATTAGAAAGTAAGTGTCCTTTAATCAGGCCTGGGCAAACAAGAGGGAGTGATCTGTATCAATCATATGCAGTGAGGCAAGAACTAATTACAGAATGTATTTCCCACTTACATACATATGTATAAATTTTCACAGAAATCTTATGTATATTCTATTACTTTCCTAGAAATAACTTTAATGTTATTATAAACTTCATAACAGCTAAATATCTTGCTAATTGGAGCTGGCTCCAGCTCTCTGCCTGACCTTGTGTTTGAGATAGGGAAACGCTACAAACAGAGGTGATTGCAGAAGATGACTCCTTTGTTCAGCACAGATCACAGTGAACACAAGATGTTATAATCCCCAAAGACTGAACAGTGCTTGGAAAAATGCTGTTTAGAAAAAAACCCAAACATGCTATCAGTGGGACATTCTGTCTAACTTTCAAAAAAATGCCATTACTTAGATGAAACTAAATTCTACTTTAGCTTAAATCAAAATATTCCACTTTTTGTAATAGAGACTACTTTTATCATAACTGCCCTTCCCCTTGAGGAAAGGTTACCTAGCTTGAATGCAGTCTCCAGTAGCAATTTTCTTTCTTTTCCCAGTTACAAAAACAATGGCAGAAGGTGTCTCCCACCATAGATCCAGCTGTACATCAACATCTGTGGTTTATGTGTAGAATATGTACTTGGACACTTTTAAAATTAACCTTTGCTGTATTCAATGATTTGATTCATCACATAATGTCATGCTACACAAAGGCCAAGGAGACTTCCTGAGTCCCATATTACAATTTAAAAAAATATATATTTGCATTTAGAAAGGAATTAGTGATGTACTGTAATAGTCTTTAGCCTAGAGAAAAGGAGGCTGAAGGGAGACCTTATCACTGTCTGCAACTGCCTGAAAGGAGACTGTAGTGTGGTGGGTGTTGGTCTCACAAGTGACAGGCGGTAGGATGAGAGGGAATGGCCTCAAGCTGAATGAGGGTAGGTTCAGATCAGACAATAGGAAAAATTTCTTCACTGAAAGGGTTATTAATCACTGGAAGAGACTGCCAGGTTGATTCACCATCCATGGAGGTATTTACAAGATGGGTAGACCAAGTGCTTAGGGATATGATTTAGTAGCAGACAGGTATGGGTGGACTTGATCATATTAAAAGTTGTGGGAGCAACACCAAGTATATAGAAGATTAATTGGGACTAAGATAAAGCATGAAGCCAGTATCAAGCATATCAGAATAAACATTATTAAATAGACCAGGTGTTCTGAGCTCACCACACAGGATGACGATGACGAATCTTGAATGTGTGAGAAAGCCAGGCTGGAAAAAAACACTTGGGAATAAGTGAACTGGAGATGCAGATGAGAACAATCACAAGAGTATAGAATAGACAAAACCAAAACCATCCTGTTTGTCTGAAGGTCAGAAAACTGAAGAACTGCATAAAGATCTGCCTGAATGACAGAAGTCAGTAGTAGTAGCAGCAGTGGTAGTCCTTTCTTAATTTGACTTAGAATCATAGAATAGTTTGGTTTGGACGTGACCTTAAAGATCATCTAGTTCCAACTACCCTGCCATGGGCAGGGACACCTGTGATCAGTCTGTCCAAGGCCCCATCCAACCTGGCCTTGAACAGCTCCAGGGATGAGGCATCCACAGTTTCCCTGGGCAACCTGTGGCAGTGCCTCACCACTCTCATCGTGAAGAAATTCTTCCTTATGTATAGTCTAAATCCACCCCTCTCAAGTTTATACCCATTGCCCCTAGTCCTATCACTATAGGCCTTTGTAAACAGTCCTTCCCAAGCTTTCTTAGAATCATAGAATCACCAGGTTGGAAGAGACCCACCAGATCATCAAGTCCAACCATTCCCACCAATCTCTAAACCATGCCCCTCAGTACCTCATCCACTCGCACCTTAAACACCTCCAGGAAAGGTGAGTCAACCACCTCCCTGGGCAGACAGTTCCATTGCCTAATGACCCTTTCCATGAAGAATTTTTTCCTTATGTTGAGCCTGAAGCTCCTCTGGCAGAGCTTGAGGCCATTTCCTCTTGTTCTGTCCCCTGTCACTTGGGAGAAGAGGCCAGCTCCCTCCTCTCCACAACCTCCCTTCAGGTAGTTGTAGAGAGCAATAAGGTCTCCCCTCAGCCTCCTCTTCTCCGGGCTAAACAACCCCAGCTCTCTCAGTCGCTCCTCGTAAGACTTGTTCTCCAGCCCCTTCACCAGCCTTCTTGTAGGCCCCTTTCAGGTACTGGAAGGACGCTATAAGATCTCCTTGGAGCCTTCTCTTCTCCAGGCTGAACAAGCCCAACTCTCTCAGCCTGTCCTCGAGTGGGGGTACTCCCGCCCTCTGATCATCTTTGCTGCCCTCCTCTGGACCAGTTCCAACAGTTCCATATCCTTCTTACATTGGGGATTCCAGAACTGGACACAATACTCCAGATGAGGTTTCACAAGAGAGGAATAGGGGGGCAGAATCACCTCCCTCGACCTGCTGGCCACATGTTTCTTTCAATGTGACCCAGGATATGGTTGGCCTTCTGGGCTGCGAGTGTGCATTGATGGCTCATGTGGAACTTTCACTAACCAGCACTCCAAGTCCTTCTCTGCAGGGTTGCACTCAATCACATCATCCCCCATCCTGTATTGAAATTAGGGATTGCCCCAACCCAGGTGTAGGACCTTGCACTTGGCCTTGTTAAACCTCATGAGATTTGCACAGGCCCACTTCTTCAGACTGTCCAGGTCTCTCCAGACGACATATTGTCCTCCTGATGTGACAACTGCACCACTCAGAATGGTGTCATCTGCAAACTGGCTGAGGGTGCACTCAATCTTGCTGTCTATATCATTGGTGAAGATACTAAACAGCACTGAGCCCAGTACTGAGCCCTGAGGGTTCACATCTTGTCACGGATCTCCATCTGGACTTTGAGCTGTTGACCACTACTCTCTGATTATAAGTCTCCAACTAGTTTCTTATCCAGTAAACTGTCCCCCCATCCAACACATATCACTCCAATTTAGAGAGAAGGATGTATAGGAGACCATGTCAAAGGCTTGATGAGGGTACACTTGGTCTCGCTGTTAAAATCATTGATGCTAAACAGCACTGGTTGCAGTACGGACCCCTGAGGGACACCACTTATCACAGATCTCCATCTGGACTCATGGCCACAAGCTCCAACAGGGGAGGTTCAGGCTGGACATCAGAAAAAAATTTTCACCAAAAGGGTCATTGAGCACTGGCAGAGGCTGCCAAAGGACATGGTTGAGTCACAGTTCATGGAAATGTTTAAAAGACGGGTGGATGAGGTGCTCAGGGCCAGGGTTTAATCACTGATAGGAATGATTGGACTCGATGATCCTGGAGGTCTTTTCCAACCTAGTGGTTCCGTGGTTCTGTGGACATCGAGCCATTGACCACTACTCTCTGAATACAACCATCCAGTTTCTTATCCACCATCAAATCCATAAGTCTCCAATTTAAAGAGGATGTTGACCACGTCAAAGGCTTCTGTGCGCCATGCCAATTAAAAGGATATAATCAGAGAAAATCTGCACCTCCTTCATCGCCACAGAGCAATTCTATAACTCTACGGAAAAAAAACCCCAAAAACACTTGTAAAAACATCCTTAAGAGGACGAGTAAAC
>WAAB01011566.1:1770-11841 GCA_013389865.1 Piaya cayana | reverse complement strand
ATCTATACTAGCTGTTACTGGTTTTATTGGTTTTAAGGTGGGTATCACAGGTAAAGAATGACACCATGAAGAATCAGCAGGAAGAAAAAGTACTCTGATTGTATTCAGGATACTCAAGGTTTTGCTCCTGCTGGACCTCTTCTGTCCATGTGCATCAATCTCTGTTTACATCTGGCACCTCCAGAGCAAAGCGAAGAGTCAGATAAATTCTTTAAGGAGGATGTTAACAGTGTCCAACCATGGGATGAGCTGGGATGAGCTGAATGGAGGTTTCCTAACCACTCACAGCCTGGGAAGCAGATCAAGAGTTAGATGCTTAGGTGGCTTTTGAGGAGCTGCGTTTAAGTTTTCCATCTGTAAAATGGAGATGGTAACACTTAATTGATGTTAACACACGCAGAAGAGGTGTAAAAGTGTTTTATGCAAGTCTGCAGTCGTGTAACTCTAGCTGCTCTATAGACAACTCTACGAAGCTTTTAAAAAAAGTTTTAATGGCTTTAAAAAAAATCAATTAAGCATGAAGATTCTGCAAAAATATTACAACCCAGCATGGAATTTTAAAAAATTTCATTTTATCCAGAAAACAAACAAAATAGGGAGCGGGTTATAAAGGACACAGGTTTTTATCTCCACAGTCCTCATTTATGCGAAGGGGGAGGCTCACAGCAAAAACAAAACCCAATCCCTTTCCACTCACAAATTGCTTACGTAGAAACCTTAAACTCTCATTTGTAAACCTTTTAATGTTTTGGAAAAAAAAAAAAAAAAGAAAGAAAAAAGGTGTTCCTGTACTGTTTTCACACTAAAGGCTCTGTCTGCCCACAAAATAGATAGACGTTCAGTCCAAGGTGGTGAAAGGCAATCACAAAAAAGAGCACCCAGGACAGTTAAATGAAGTCAGGGAGAAATCCCTTGGGTGCTGCTGCTCTTCTAAGAACCCCAAAGCTTTTTTGTCAGTAATTCAGCACATACCTGACCAAAAAAATAAAAAAAGAAGAAAAAAAAAAAAAGTTGTCTAACCGGTTTTGTTGTTTCAGCTGTGCCGAAGCAGGGGAAGCAAACAAAGCTTTAGCATTTCAATTAAGTTTCAGCTCTTGAGATATTTTCGAGTAAATATTTATGGTGTCGGTGCCCTCTGAGTAGCTCAGTTTGCAGCATTTTATATTTATAACAAATTGTTGCTATCAGGAAAAATAATAGTGTATTTCTTACAAAGAGGGGGGGAAAAAAAAAAAATCTCATCCCTGGGTTCCTTCCCTCAGTTAACACATGGTGGTGGCGTGGAAAATAGTTGTTTTCTTGTCTCCTAGGCGGGATTTTATAACTGCAAAAGGGAAGTCTCGCATGTGTGTTTTAACACTTGACCAGGTCAATGATTTGTGATAGCAAAGCTTCTCCATCTCAATACAATTTGCTGTAAATGTAGGTTATTTTTTTTATTGTTTTTTACTGCCTTCAGGAAGTGGGCTGCCAGGCACTGAGATTCTTTCTGCTCCAATAATATAAACAAGCACCAAGGGAAGTCAGGTCAAAGTCTCATCTCTTCCTTTCTCCTCCGCGCTGGCATGGAGAAGAATAAAGTTTGGATTTGTTGTACTGCAGGTTTCAAGCTGAAATTAGCAGCAAAACCCAAATGAGAGTTAGCGTTGCCTTCTCAATATTTTTTTCCCAAAGAGCTTCCAATTAACTGGGAATAATCCCAAAGTCACAAGAAGCTGCAGCTTTTATTGTGACTTGGCAACTTCAAAGTAGCGGCAGCCGCGAGATTATCCAATTGCGATTCTTGGCAGCAGCTGCTAAATCTTAAATTGCTGAAACTTTATCTTCGATGCAGCGTGATAGATCCCAGCAAAATTGTATGTAGACTGGCAGGGAAAAATCCACAACTTGTGTCCTTTCCCATTCCAGTAAAACTCAAAGAATTTAACTGAACAGGGAAAAGGCCTTAGGAAAGCAGCGATCACCAGACAGCGCGGAGACAGTTTATCTCTTTGATCAAAAGATACTGGTATTAAATCACAGGTAAACAGGCTTTTGAAGTACACCAGACTATTTAATCTGTAACCACCAGCATAAATTACTTTTTTTTTTGCTCATTTTAATCAGGAAAAGTGAACATTGCGGGTTAGAAAGTGTCTTGAGCGAGGTGATCAGGTTATCCTGTGAGATTATGATGAGTTTACCGCACCCGCAAGGTACTAAACAGCGTTAAATAACTAGAAAAGTACTGACTGCAGAGAAGACCTTTTATAGGTGTGTCTGTGCAATCCAGGAGTGGCTTTGATTGATATTTATTCAGACCAGTTATTCAGTTGTGGTGATTAGCACATGTGCCCGTGGGTTCGTATTTCCCCACACTAGTTTAAAATTTAATGTTTCTGCAGAAGCAGCTGATCTGTTGGGGAGAGGCTGCAACTGGCAGACAATGTGTAATGTTTCCTGCCCCTTCAAGTAAACTCGCCTCTTAATTTCCTTTCCTCTGCATCATTTTTAAATTTTTTTTTCGGAAACTTGATTGTTAAAAGTAATGAGCAATTGCCAGAAGAATGAAAACCTACATGTGATTAAAGTTGGAACCAGCATTTAACACCATTGAAACCTCTCTCTCAAAGGCTGGATTTTGGGGTTTTTTTTATTTTTTTCTGCTTCTTCTAAGTCTATGTATGTAGAAATTCAATTTCTTCGAACAGCTGAGAGGGAATCTGATTTATTGGAGGATTAGGGAGCGTTCTCATAAATTCACGTCTCCTCATTTAGCAGCTCAAGCCTGAGGTCACGCTGGATGGGGTGCAGTCACAATTTGTCTGTGGCGATGAACTTTCATTATCTTAATATCCCGAACGAGGTACCTGCTAGCAACAAAACCACTTCCTTTATGTCACTGGGGGGGAAAAAAAATACCTGGGTCTGTGTATTATTATCTGCCTAAATTTAAAAAAAAACCTGCACTTCCTGAAGAAAATGTAGCAGAACAGCTGAAACCATAAGCTCAGCGCTCAGCTGGCTCAGGGGCTGAATACTCAGTAGGTTAATATCTCGTATAGTTTTTAAGTCTTTCAAAAGTTAAATAACTTCATTCCTTTTATCTGGGTTCAGTGGGCTACACTTCAGTGAAAAAAAGTGAAAGAAAAGAGAAAAAAAAGTAAATATAATAAATTGTCAAGCAAGCAGCCAGAAGACTGGTCTGATCTTCAGGAAGCGCTTTGCAGAAAGACATTGAGGTCTGCAATATGTGAAATCATTGCAAAACCCTTCTTTTATTTTTTTTTTTTTCCTCACAGTGGGTTGAAGCAAATTGATGAGATCCTTCTCGGGTCAAGAGAAGGCAAAAGTTATTTTTACACCCCTGCGAATAATCTCTGACTAGTTTAAGGGCATTTTATTACTTAGATGATGAGGTAAAAGAAGAATGAAGCATTTTTTTTTTCGCTCTATGTTAAGGTTCTTGTGGTTCTGTTTTGACGGCAGCAATTAAACAGAGGGGTGCTCATACTTAAACTGTTATAAAGAATAAGGCGTGGGGAGAAAGTGAGAGATTTTTGAAGGTTAAACATGAAAAAAATAAAAGGCAAACCGCAGCAAAATTCTTCCACTCGGGCTGTGTGGAATATCTGATTCCCCTCTCGGTTCCCATTGCCTTCTGCAGAGACTGAGCAGAAGAAGGTGAGTTTGGAAGGGAAGAAGATCTGAGAACTTTGCCCTGTAGATTGGAGTGCATCCTGGAGCAAAAATAGACAGTGAGTTGTCACTACAGAGGTTTTTCTCTGCCCGCTGTCAAGTCGTCTGTAAAAACAATTACAAGCTTTTTTGTTCAAGTTTGTATAGGAGAAGCTTCTCCATGTATTTTTAATGCTGAGATAGATCCATCAGATCCCCGATGTGGCCAGACGCTAACTTCTAGCGGCACATTGACATTGATTAAATATCAAACCAATTATTAGTCGTGACTGATCCTCACCTGCGGAGCACAAACCGTTTTGGTGAGGCGGCTCTCACGAGTGACATATTAATGAATAAAAAAAATGCTTCCCCCACTCTTCTTAGCGTAGTACAACAGGTCTACGATGAGATGTAATATACACATATCCCAAGTATTTGAATTAAAATTATAGCTTCACGGCGTTAAAGCTGCACTGTTCCCTTTTTCTGAGCTGTACAAATACAGAAGTTAAAATACACAATTTTGTAAGTCTATGCATGCACTTCTGCAAATGGATTTCGTTTTGCTTGTGTGCATATATAGACACACTCGCATTTATAAAGAAAATGTTGATTTCACGTAGCATTATAAGTGATGAGGTGCAGCTAGAGCATCTGCGACTTTAAATGTGCTTAATTGGGGGGGGGAAGTGTGGAAATCTTCAAACGTGTATGTGGGAGGTGACTGAAAGAAGAGCAAATGTCTCCAAAGGTTTCAATGTGCAAACAGGGATCTCTTTCTCTTGATGTTTTGGATTGTTTTGAGCAGATTAGCCGCCACAATGTAAGGAAAAGCGCCTACCAAGAGTGTTCAGATAAGCAATATATTTCTGATCCTTTTGTTTTCCTCCTTTTCCCTTCCCCCCAGCCCCATGTGTCCCGACCCTAGGCAGAAGCAAAGGGGCATGCAGGGTTTCATTAAGCTGCTGCAATTAAATCCTTCAGTGGCTCTGAGGAACTTGTGCCTCTAACACAGAATTCAAACTGTCTCTGGGCCATCACTCCTGCTCTAAACTCAGTTCCAGCACTGGAAGAAACCTTCCCTCTGCCTCTCTGACACACTCTGCTTGTCTCTGGGATGGTGCTGGAGTCAGTTCATGCCTCCCAGCAGCTTGGACACTGTTAAATTTACATCTCTGCCACTGGGGCCCCTCCAGCACAGGAGCTTCTCTCATTGTTTTGTGGATGTTCAGCATCTCTTCCTTGTAATGTTCAAGCCTTTCAAGGGGAAGTAAAAAGTAGGAATATTCCAAATTCCCCACTAGGTGCCTGTCTGCATCTTGCTTACTCCAGGTTGTAAAGATGAGGTTCAGTTTGCTACAGAGAGCAACGCTGTGCTGAACAGGCTTTAATCCAGAGTCAGAGCACTCAGCATCTGATGAAAGAGCCTCATATCTGTCTTGCAGCCAGTGAGAGTCCAGATGCACTTTTCTTTTATTACAGAACGCCAATAATAAACTATCTTTGCTAATAACAAGAGGATTTTATGAGCAGTTCTCCCTGAAGCCATTCAGAGCAGAATTCTTCTTTGAGTCATTTCAAATCAAATAATTGTTTTTTCTCATGAAGCGGCTTTCACTGAGTCTCCAGCTGTACCAGAACTGGGGGGAAGGAGGGGCAAAAATTTATTTCTTGCTAATACCAGCGCAGTTTCAAATTTTTTTTAGGAAAAGTGAAAAGGAATATGAAGCAATTAGAAAGACTAAGATGCAGAAGGAGGAATTGCCTTTAGGCTGCTTAAGTCATGGCAGTTCCTTGGCACTCAGACTTGTTTAAAAAACAAAAATATATTAAAAACAAAGCTAGAATTGTTAACATTCTTGCATATGTAGAAACTGGTGCTGGTAAAACTTGAGTGTTGGCATAAATATGTGCTTATATCTATGTACCTGCATGCAGAAAATCCAAATGTGACAGTCCTCGAGTAAATGTGCACACGCAGTTACCTGCAAAGAATTCAGCTGTGGTCCTGGGCCTCCGCAGCAAGATATTTGTTTCTGGCTTTGTGGAGGTTTAGATGACTTTCTATGCCTCAGGTTTTAATCTGTAAACTGGATTTGGTAATTTATATATAAAAATATATATGTCTAGTTATTAACCTCTAATTGCAAATAGTACTTACTGAATAATTTTGAAATAACAACTATATTTTAGGTAATTCAGATTATTTTGATTAACCGGAGAAGATAGGGAAATAAATCGTTTGTCTGGAGTTGTTCAGCTCTGATAACTGCCAGTGCATAATAGAAACCACACATGTTATCCTGTGTAAGACAGACACAGAACAACTTTTAAAAACAATCAATCAATTATATTTTAACAGAAAAAGAAAACCCAAACCAAAACAGAAAAAACCCTCATCTCTCCCAGAAAAACCTAAACCCACAACTGCTGGGAAGGTTTTATTGAAGTTTGCAGTTGTCGATGATGGAAATAATTGATTTTATTGAAGGAAATAAAATTCTTTTGAATGAAACACCACAGAGAACCCAAACCCAAACACTTTTAGCTCTGATCTACAATCACAGTTTTGACTGGTATGTCTTCTGTCTCTAAAATTTGAATTAAAAAAATTGAAATCCAGATTAAATATGTTTTGCGTATTTAATTTGTTATTTCTTAAAGTTTCATGCAGCAAACCACTGGTTTAGGTCCCTGCAGTCAGCTGGGCTCACTGTGAGACCTGCCCATCCGATTCTCTTTGCTGGATCAGAGACAGTTTTTATCTGCGATCGTGTCTGCGAGTTTCAAAGCACAAGCTACGACGATAGTTTTACAACTCTGGCACTTTCGGGCTCGCTCGAGCAAAGAACACAATCTCTAAACCCAGCTGAATTCAACACTTGTATTTATTAACAAAGTGGCTCCCAGCCAGAATTCTGAACACGTAACCTGTTTGGTCATAATGCTGCCTTTGTGAGGATATCTGAATTTCTGGAATTCAGACCCACCAATTTGCTCAATGAACCAGAAAGCATTTCTATTTCTTGGCAGAAGGAATTAGGAAAAAATGACCAGGCTTGCATATTTGGGGGGGGGGGGATGTGATAAAATTATTTTTGAAGTTTCTTCTTCTGAGTATTGGGTTGCTCCTGTACATTCCAGTCATCTATGGATGACCACGTTAGAGAAAAAAACAAAAAAAAAGGTACTGAAACAACAGCAAATATTGTAATTTCCTAGTTTCTTTTCCCTAGAAATAACCTTAGAAAAGCCGTCTAAATAAAGATGGTGTGTAATGTAGGGAATTCGCTCATGAGATTTCAACAGCGTGAATGAAAACACTCTGAAAAGATCAACAGAGGATGTTTTACGGCTTTTAAAATTATTTTTTACTATTATAAGATCTGGCAAAGTGGCATTGGGCAAAAAAATGGGATGCTGAGCTTTAGGGTTTGTTTATTTTAAGAACTAGGCAATTCTTCTAAAACTTATTTTGCCTTTAATTTCTTCTCCCTTGTTTGGTTGGTTGGTTTTGTCTTGTTTGGGGTTTCTTTAAGAGCAACAAAGCTTTTGTCTTCTCTGCAGAAGCGTGAAAATGTCTGTAGTGATTTCTAGCATTGTTTGAATTGGGAGGACAGTTTGGACTTTGCATGAACATCCCTTCATTAACATGCAAGGAGGTAATATTTGAAATTGTTTAATGAAAATCACACCATTTCTTTTATGCTATTGAGGTAAAATTCCCCTCCCTTCTTGACTCTTGGTCTTCCTGTTTATTATACTCCTGTTACTTCATTAAGTCTCTCTATCTATCAGAAAGTGTTGAGATTTAGGAGATTTTTAAATGAAATTAGCCAACAGAAGAAAGCCCCTTAGAATATATTTTTCAATTAAAAGGCCACGTATATTGCATGTATCCATGAAAACTAAGGGAAGACAATTTTTATTTTTTCAGTGGCATAATTCTCATCATTTTGTTCTTAGAAAACATCCATGGGGTTCTGATAACCCCAGTGAATTCAGGCTGAGGTTTCAAATACGCGGCCTGAATGAAGGAGTTGTTTTGATGATTAATTGAGAGGTGTTCCCCAAACTTCAAAGAGTTAACTCCCAAATAAACGAACTCACTTTAATACCTGACAATCTGTTCACATTGCACAAAAGTCTGGTTGGAGCTATAAATACTTCATGACAGCTTGTAGATGCTCCTATAAGAAGAGTCTTGTGATTGGTCTGGGAAAATTGGAGGCACAGGTGAATGCAGGATGTCCAGGTTTTAAGCAAGTCTGGTTCTTACCCTTGGTTGTTCTCTGATTTTCACCTTCTGTTTGGTATCTGCATTTGGTATCTGGATTTTCTCTGCAAGTCACGTACCTGGATGAGTTGAGATGTCAAAGAGTTGGGATGTTTTACACTTTGATCAATCAAGTTCAGGCCTTCTAGGGGCTATCACAGCATAAGCTTGGGGCACAAGAACCCTATGAAGTGCTACAGACTAGGAGAAGTCTGGCTGGAAAGATGCCTGGAGGAGAAGGACCTGGGGGTGTTGGTTGACAGCGACTGAACATGAGCCAGCAGTGGCCCAGGTGGCCAAGAAGGCCAATGGCATCTTGGCTTGTATCAGNACAAGAAGGAATGGCCTCAAGCTCCACCAGGGGAGGGTCAGGCTGGACATTAAGAAAAAATTCTTCACAGAAAAGGTCATTGGGCATTGGAACAGGCTGCCCAGGGATGTGGTTGATTCACCTTCCCTGGAGGGGTTTAACGGACAGGTAGACGAGCTGCTGAGGTACATGGGTTAGTGTTTGATGGGAACAGTTGGACTCGATGATCCGGTGGGTCTCTTCCAACCTGGTTGTTCTATGATTCTATGATAAGTTGTAAACTAAAGTGTGAATTTATAAACACAAGCCCCAGTCAGCTAGCGGTACACAAAAGCCACTTCAAGTGGGTGCTCCAAGGAAATAGTATGTCCTGCTATCTTCTTTCCCCAGTGGAGATGAGTGGTGGCCACGTAGTCGTAGCTCAACAGCTCCCACTATTTTCTGACAAATGAGGAGATGTTTGAGAAGGAGGCATGTTTTAGTCATGCAAACTAGCATCATACTATGTGCTTCTGCTCTCATGCTCCAATGCAATTGTGACCTTAGGAGAAAATAAAGTGAGCTGCATTTGGGAACTTCTTGGTTATATGGTTGGGAAAAGCATTTCTAGCACAACTGGCTGAGAGGGAGTTTATTAAGTTTCATGACAAAATCCTGATGTTTTCTTTTTTTTTATGTTTAATTTGGAATGGAAATAAACACTCCTCCAAGACTTTCCATAGCATGGAAAAGCCACAGCTTCGTGGCGTTATGCCTGGAAGGCTGACAACAGGTTAGCTACTTTAGAAGACTTGAGTTTTATTCATCTGTGGACTACTGAGGAAAAGAGAAAAGCATCCAACAGACAAGTTCACTCAAATCTAAGGCAAAAGTTGCACAAGTTCCATATCATGTTTCAATTTGAACATAACAGCAAATATAGTCAGAGACAAATTCTATGTCTTATTTTTATTTTTGAAGCCTTTCACTTCCTCTTTTAGCGTCTCCTTGGGCTTATTTGTTCTCATGCTGTTTTGTTACTGCGTGTTTCATGTCCTTTTCAACATAAATGGAGAGCCAAATGCTACAGGTGGATGAATTGATTCTGAAGCAGTAAGATGCTGTAAGAGCAGCTGTTTCAATAGGTGTGTCTTTTCTGTATTTTTAATTGTCGGTTACAAAGCAGAAATGCGCTATTGCAGGTGCTGCACCAAAACCAACAGCCTCTGTCCTCCTGTCTNAGGCTGTAATAGCAACTGTTTCAATAGGTGTGTCTTTTCTGTATTTTTAATTGTCGGTTACAAAGCAGAAAGGTGCCTGCACCAAAACCAACAGTCTCTGTCGTCCTGTTCTTTGCATCCTCTCAGCTTCTGACCATAAATATGGACAGTGTGTGTGATGGCAGGAGTGGGAAAGAAGGCAAAGATCACATAGNTTTGCTGCCCAGGTTTGTCAGGGCTGGTGATGCTGCATCTCTGAGTAACCCAGGCTTGCAGTGCTAGCAATCTACACTTTCTTTATATACCATGTTAGCTGAAATACAGGCTTTTGCGTAAGGGATATTTTTCTCACTGTGTCATCATGTCACCTGTATTTACATTTCTGCTATAATGCATCCAGGTGACTGTTTCACTTTAGAATCCCAGACAGTGGCTTTTGTCTGGGGTGTTTTGGCTATTATTTCCACATAGGTGGCATGAAACTGCTTAAACGCTAGTATCCATGTTTACCTTTGTTATTTCCATTTTAATAAAGTAAGGAAGGGGCTGCCAGAAAGATTTGGAATAGGAATATGGAGCAGATTTCTGAGCAGAAATATAGAATGAATGAATTCCCTGTGGAAGAG